>JAUTBQ010197126.1:0-22669 GCA_032361185.1 Lepetodrilus ovalis | reverse complement strand
CTCTCTCTCTCTCTCTCTCTCTCTCTCTCTCTCTCTCTCTCTCTCTCTCTCTCTCTCTCTCTCTCTCTCTCTTACTCCCTCTTTCTTACTCTCTCCCTTTCTCTCTCTCTGTGCATACGTGTACGTGTATTTGTGTATAAATGTGTACGCGCGTGTGTGAGTCTCGCTACTCGTGCCAGCCGAGGACACGGTTCATTATCTGATATCTACGTATATTAACGCTGACAGGGAAGCGGAGAGCAGAGTTCAAAGGAGATATTCCCCTGGACCTTTAATACAGTGTGTCACTCAGTTCCGTTTACAGAAATCCTTTTTACTTTTTAATCTTTGAATTCACAAAAGCACTTTGAAATTGGATATGAGAAGCGAAGGAACACTGATCTGATCACGGCTATATTTCAGCTACTTCAGATTAGCAAACTGTATGATATCTGACAGATTATAGATTGTTATAGTACTTGAAAGAAACTTTATTTCTACTTGCACCGTAGCACCTCTTTAAGCAAAGTGGATGCACATACCGATAGCCCTACATATATAGCATTTTAATTCATCAATACAAATCTTAAATTCAATGTCAAACTATTAGTATGCCCCCAACTTCTCAGTGAAAATAATCATATAGAATAATAATAATAATAGTTTATTAAAGTGTCACGTGTGTACACCCAGCCATATTGACTTATTAAAGACTGTTAAAACTGTATATAATACAAATAGTAATAAACATGTACAATCATGACTAGAAATGACACATACTATTTTTGATCATATATCGGGTGGCCAAAAAAACGTGCCAAAATTTAAGGGTTAATACATTTGTAACAAACTTCTATATTACTATGACAAATATCATGTTATTAACATATTCTGAAAGTTTCAAGTCCCTATGTCGCAAACTCTTTCTCCAGTCGGATAATTAAAAACAGATGTAAAAAATTGCAATGGCAGAACAATTTATTAAAAAAGATTTTTGCATGATTTCTTCCTTGTTGGAATATTTTTTTTTAATTTCAATCAACATAGTGCAACATATCATACTAGTAGAACTATGCAAGCCTTATTGGACCAGTCTGTAGAAGAGTTCATAAAAAAAATACGAGTGGTCACCCCAACGTCCAGATCTTCGCCTAGTGGATTATTCCATTTGTAATTCGTTGTCAGAGAAAGTATACGAAGGATACACAGAGGTGGTTAATGACCGGGAACACAAAATGGATCATTACTAGGACGAAATATCTTTTAGAGAGTTCAGGAGTACTAATTCAAGTTGAAAAAGAAATACTTGAGCATGTTTTAAAGTAGATCGAGGCCATATTGATAACTTATTTCAGTAAATTCAAGGTAACTATGGATTTTTTGGTACTCTGCCATTGCAGTTTTTTACTTCTGTTTTTAATTACCCAACTTAAGAAAAAGTATGCGATCATATACGCCACTTGTGTGAAGTTTCATAGTAAGTAATATAATGGTTAAAAATGTATTAACCCAAACTCCATTATGCATATTTTTTAACTCTGGCATTGCAGTTTTTGACTTCTTTGAAAAGGTAAACGGCATATGGACTTGAAACTTTAATAACATCATATTTGTTACGTGTTTGAAGTTTCATATTAATATCATGGTTAGTTACAAATCTATTAACCCTTAAAGTTCGGGACGTTGTGTTTTTGGCCACCCGATATAGTAATCAGTTGCTGTTGATAAAGATGGTTCTTCTCTTAAATAGTTTAGCCAAAATAGACATACAGCGTACTACCACATCAACAGATCAGCGACTTTTTGGGTGGACCAAATTTAACTACAGTATAGACAAAATTGTTTTCACCGCTCTAGGGGCATTTCCGTGGCATATGAGAGATAAATTGTTTAAAGACTGGACTGGTTGTTAGTAAATGTACATGTATATGTGTATTGCAGGATTTTATAAATTCACAGATATCTTAGCAAATAATATACAATTTTCTATGCACAGAAATATATCATGAGAAGTTCATCATAAAAAAAACCATGCAAAATGTAAATAGACAATTCCATAGAGTGCATCTACATAAGGCCATATTATCAAGCTTCATTTACCCCCGACAGAGCATGCTACCCTATTATCAAAGATAAATCTTGATACGTGTATCCAAATCTGACCTTTTCACCATATTAACTATTTAGAAAAATAATGGGGAATGGACATGTTTATGATAAATGAATATTTATTGAAGCTGGTGTGTTGTGATAGTTATGTTTGTGTGCCCCTTTACCATCAAGGTATGCGTGTATTGTGGGTTCATCTACACGCGTATTTCACATTCCTTAATGTTACAGTAGCAACACTGTCAACTATCCGCACTTCAAAGCTAATGTTCCATGCCAAAATCGTCAGGAATAGTTGTATACCTTCACAAAGCATGCAGGTCAATGATAATACACGTCCATTCCAATTGTTATTGAAAATAAAATTAATGTCTTATTGTCCTGTAGAATAAGAGAGTGGAGGAGGAAGAGAGAGAAAAAAATACGAAACAATTGAAAAGTCGAGGCTGAACAGTTAGTTATTTTCTCGTTGCGGAAGTGAGCGAGCACGCATGCGTGTCCGATCTCCAGCCGGCCATCCCTCCGCTGCACACCTCTCGCCATACTGTCGCCATTTCCAACTTAATTCTCGTTATACGGATTGCTAAGCTACAGCTCTCCTACTCTGCTAGATCCTAGAGTCAGTCTGTTTTGTTTGAAAGATAATCGGAAATGCCTTATGGCAATAACGTGTCGCCAATACCCATTGAATTTTCCAATCGGCTGACTTCGGCAATGACTGTTTGCAGTAAAGCAGGTGGATTAATTATACATATCATAACTTCGCGATTCACTCGAAATGTCGGAGTACTTTAATGGTGCTTGAATGTGATCTCCAAAGGCAAAATCTAGATACTGGTGGTTGTTTTTATCTTACGGGATTGTTTTGAGAATATATAGAGATGATTAAGGTGATTATTATTATTCTTAAATAAAAGCAGGAACTAGGGTATATTTTCCATTAATGCATACAACCTATACTGCTGTGCTTGTTTTAGGGCTAGAACGTTATCATTCACGTTACCATTTCGTTCTACCGGGTACCCATATCCTTGTGGTTGAACATGGGCAATTTTGGGAAATGGCACCGTATGTTTTCAGCCCCTGTCGCAATGTGTGGCAGCTACGATTCCTAAATAGTCTCAAGCTGAAATGCGGCACCATATCTACACACTATTCTGTCCCGATTGTGCTAAGCTTCCGTTATGATTATCTCCATGCAGTGTGGGATCTACACATCGTCTTCCATTTGTGATCTTTTGACTTCTATTTTTTTATTTATTGGAAAATCTTAATATAGAGAGGAAAACATGTGATCTAACGATCAAACAGATAACATGTTTACTTGTTGATATTAAAAATTAAGGAAAATCTATCATAACTTCGACAATGACCAATAACACGAGATCAAAAAAACCATAGTAGTAGATATATATCTTTAACGGCCACCTCTCAGTTTACTTTAAATTATTACTTTCGCAGCTTCCGGATGTTCAATCAGCCGCGATATATGCATCAAGAAACTAAACGGGCCGGGTCGTGTGTGGTAAAATTATAATTTGAGCTCCTACAGAATCTGGAGCTCCGATTATGTAGAGCAAGACCGTAAGCAGAGTCATCATAAGACACGTTTTGAATTAATGTGATGTGCAACAATTGTGTTACGATACCGGCGTCTATCTGTTGTATAGAATTTAAATTCGCCATGGTCCACGATCTGTAGATCTCGCTGATTTCTTTTAATACACTCTGCAGTGTCAAGTAAATGTATGCAGCAGTTGAAAGCTATCTTGATTTGTCACCGGGCGTTGTCGACATGCCGTTGACATGTCGCTGTATTATCAGTATCGTCAATAACATCACGGTGGGCGATATCTGCACTTGTATAGGGCGTAGGGGAGATGCACCGCAGGTTTAACACACACATATAGATAGGCAAAATGCAGGTCTCTTTGTCACCTGTATTATATAGTTATAGTGTACCACCATAACACAACAATCCCGGTCCGTTATACATGTATTGTTATTTTAGCATCGATTACCACCTGATCAGATCAATGCATCGATTAGGAAATTGGCTAAACATATTAATGTTTATCCGTATTCGTATACTAGTACAATGTATACGTGTATTTGAATAAAATCTACTCTGAATAATTGTCTCCAGTTTTGTCGATATTTTACTTGTAATGTTAATTTATACTACAATTATCTTGTACTAAAATTGCATATGCTATACTATACTACTTGACATAAACGTATGATGTTCTTTAATATTTTGTTATTTATTTTTTTACATAAATGTTATTTATAAATTGTTGTCTTTGGTCGCTATACTGTGCATGTTTATATGGGGTCACGTTATATTAAAACCTCATTCTTTAAAAGGTTTATTGAAGTAGCATGTATTACTAGTATGTTGTTCCTTAAAAACAATAGAATATTGACTATAATATCATGATAGTTTCAACCAATATTAATCTATTACTGGATACGTATATTAATAGTAACAATTGGATAAATCCGTCTCGATATCTTTGCTTTATCTTGCAGCCATCGGCGGGTTTATAATGGGCCAGGGTGGTAAAGGGGCATACCATCATATTATTGTTGTACGCGGCCCGCTAATGTATGCAAATGAACAGGTGACAAACGGAAACACGTTGCATAACAGCTTCAGGTACAAAACGGCTCCTGCTGATCTCTTCAAAAACGTATCGCCATGATATGTCTCAGGTGTTAATCCGTCACACCGCATTAGGGACGTCGAGCGACTGGTCAGCACGGACCATTATGCAGGTATACAGGCCCGGGGAATGTAGTGAACCATGTCTGGACACCGGTCATTGTTGTACAGGAGAAGACCGAGAGACAAAACAAAACATATTGTTGGACCATTATCCATTGCCGCGGCAATTTTCGTTTTATTGGCATTCCGTTTTGTACGCCCCAGTTGCATATCCCGTATTTATTGCTTCCCGCTTTTGTGCGTTTTCAACAATCATGTGTGTGTTTATCGAGACCTCTTTTGTTCGTTTCTGCAACAATCTTGTTTTTATTGACACCCTTTCATGTCGACTTTGACTTGATGGGTATGTGGGCGTGGTTCAAGTGTAGATTAAAATCTCATAAAATGTAATGTCTTAATCTTTCGTTCTATATAGAAAACGGAATGAGCGAGTTCTTTAGATTAATGTTTACTCTTTCACTTTTTTTTATTTCTTTAACGATACAATATTTCCTCATAAAACTTCGTAATCTCATACGCATTTGCATTTTACAGCTTTTAAATTTACTCTGTTCGGTTGTCATGACAAAGGGGACCATCAATACAGACTGAATAAACTGTTCCTAAGAATAGGTACAACCAGGTTAATCAATTTAATCTATTAGCAAATTATTAGCCTTTATTCTTTGAGAAGTAAACTGCAGATAAGAAATATAAGAGACACGATAACTACGAAAGTACATGTATAAATTAACGAGTTACTAAATGAATATAAAAGTTATTAAAATATTAAAATAATCACAGCGTTAGGAACTAGCTACGGTATGACTATCTATTAAGAACTGAAAGAAATGAAGATTCGAAGATAGTAGTTTTTAAATGGGTTTGTAAAGATAAAAATAGTCAATTGTTGTCAGGCGGAGTGGAATAGGAAATAGGATACGAATACTGTATAAATAAAAATATAGTTACATTCAAAATATCCGGCCACGTCAAAGTGAATAGGCATACATGGACCAGTGAATCTGAACCAATGCCACTAAATGTCAGGGCGTTTTCTCATGTTATTAGGTATTATGAATGCATTTCACGATGCATACCATTGAAACCGGAACTGTTAGATCAGATAACCGTATTCTCACAAAACGAATCGTTATAAGAAATAGGAACCTCCATTTACTGAAGTAGAAAACATTCTTTGTGAAATACTGTATACGATCTTGTTTGGTGGCAGAGAGAGAGAGAAGAAGAAGAAAGGAAAGAAAGAAAGAGAAAAAATGAAAAGGAATGAGAGAAAAAAGACTTCCAAACATAACGGCATGCAATAACACGTTCCAATGAGCGCGTAGCACTATATGTTTGAGTAATAAATGCAAACTACATTCATTTGTGATACTTATCATCCATTTTATCTCGCCAAAATCCCTTCCGTCGATTAACATTGGTGGGAATTACATATAGCAGTTATAAGTTAGTCATATGATATCTATTTCTTTATAGCGATCGAGAGTTGGAGAACACGTATATCAGTAAATAACAACATGTGGGTGGACAAATCAAAACGTAAGTGGTCTCAGATAGAAATTCGTTTGACCGTTATATAGGTCAACTACATGTAATATTAGTAGTAGTATTTTAATGTATTCACTGTCAGACGAACGGCAGACAGACAGACATACAGATAGACATACTGCATAAATGCTTGCTGTAATACCACACAGATAGTGTAGATAGGTTCAGAGGTTATAGCATGCTCTCCTGACAGCGATAACACATCAGTCTGTGCTATACGCTGTCACACTACGAGTATGTTCGTGTGTTCAGCATTATACGGAATCTATTGGTGCAGGTTGCAAAACGGCAACATCCAAAACGATGTTCAAATTAGAAACTATCAATTAACGATTTATATCGTCTAAATTCCAAACAGTAGACCTTTTAGTCCTTTGTCTCCTTAAAATATAAGTTAAGGTATCGTTTCCTACTAATCGATTTGGTACCGTTTTTGTCAATTCAATATTCGATTTTCGTCAATATCGTGAGCCGTTTTGCACCTGCACCCATCAGCTAATAATAATATGAACCAATCAAAATCCTTATAATGCTGAACACGAGAAACCCCTCGTAGTGTGACAGCGTGTAACACAGACTGTTGTGTTCTCGCTGTCAGGAGAGCATGAGGTTATAGAGACGGGACTATTCTAAGCAGTGGATGTACACTAAGAGTGGAGTGCACACACCATAGGTGCTGTACTACAGTCTAATGAAAAAACGAAAGTCATTTGTTACCGAAATATAAACTTGAGGGTATATAAACAAACAGTAGTTCGCTTTGCAAAGGCCTGTTAATTTACGAATATCCCAGCCAATTCACACATGAAACGTTGACATTCCACAATCCATGCTCTGATCCCGGACACCAACCGTGGATGCGAAGATCAAGATATCGCCCACCCCGAGAAACTACGACGCACTGCGAGAATGTCAAACAAAGTTCAAAGACGTCGAAGAAGATAATGTGAACAGCGATTCGGTAATGAGTCCGAAGGAGCAGCTCAAAGTCCCTCGTAGATTGTCTTTACTTCAGTCCATATATGTAAAGTAAATAAAATAAAAAAACAGTTGACGACAAATTAGTCGAAAATATTCCCCCAGTAAATGATTTTAGGTATGATAAACACAGTATGTTGTATACTATAGTAGTACGAAATACCGTAGTCATGGTGTTGCAATACCTTGACAAATATGCTTACTGATTTATACAAAGCTATCTGTTGTCCACTTGGAAGGGGAGATAACCCGGTGTCGGAGACGTGCTGAATGAAGGGTAACTGTCTTCTTGTTTCTTGTAGTCTAGTTACAAGCAGTTACAAGCACAACTTGAAAACGTTGGTTGGCCTATGGTCATTCCAGTATGATTGAAAACGGTATGGAGACCAAATCAAATCAAATCAAATCAAATTTATTCTCAAAATTCACATTATATTGACATAGAGAATAGAGACAACACATACGATTAGCACCTGTGACTGCGTAAATTGCACGTTCCAAAAGTAATCTCCCTTTGCATACACGATGTCAATGTTAACGAATTTGTATACATGTAGGTCTACAACAGTTAATAGTACTTGATAACATCACCAACATTGGTAAGGGCAGGCCTACACATGTGTATTTTCCCTTGCATATAAGTCAATTCAACAATGTTAGAAAAAGGTTAATATTATTCGAAATGAATGTGATGTTGGGAACGTTATTCATACACCATATACCTTTCCTCGTGGAAAAAAGAAATAACATCACCCAAAAAAGCCATAAACATTCGTATTGAGAATAACAACCATCGTCGATCGAACCAATAGAGTAAAAACTCGTTCTTTCCATCTACTAGATCTAACCTAGTTTAGTAACTTAATTATTAATCAAATACGATACTTTGTTCATAGAGTTGATACGGCCAACTATTGTGATATCTGATCGTGATATTGACGTTTATGACACGTTATTGTGTCTGATGTGTGACTGTGTCGGACACATCATTGTCTCTAACACATTATCGCGCCTGACACATTATTGTGACGAACATTATTGTGTCTGCCACATTATTGTATATCGCATCTTATTATGTCTGGCATAATACATCTTTCTGGTATAATGTGTCTCTGACAAATTATTGCACGAGGCACGTTATTGTGTCGTACATTATTATGTCTGGCACATTATTGTAGATATGTCATCTTATTATGTCTGGCATAATGCATGTCTGTCTCTGACAAAGTATTGCGCCAGGCATATTATCGTGTCGTATACATTCTATTTTTGTGTCTGACACATTATTGTATATGGTATCCTATTATGTCTGGCATAATGCATCATTCTGGCATAATGTGTCTCTGACTATTTCGCCAGGCACATTATTGTGTCGTATACATTCTTGTGTCTGGCGCATTATTGTATCTAGTATCTTATTAGGCATTTGTATTACGGTCGACTAGTCATCTAATGTTCCGATTGAATCAGACACGACATAAACATCGGGAACCTAGTCCGGAAGCTATCGTATCCTCTAAAGCGACCACGGCGCTGAGGTAGAGATCAGAGAGAATGATGGATACGAGAGATACGGTCTCTTCGTTGATAGGAGACCCTCGCGAAGGGGTGCCCCGTATTTCAACGACAGCTGCTACAACAAACATTGTAAAACAAGCATGATTAACGCCACGATACTATAGCATCGACGATATGATTAAATGTGTTCATTTATTACTTAATTGGCAATATCAACCCCACTTCTGTGGCGCCAATACGATAGTCGTAATAATCATTGACTCAACAGTGGGAACTAAAGCGGCACTGTCTTAACGATATAGTTCCACGAAAGTTAGTTAGTAAATCATTACGCTACTAACGAGCTTGTCTGTGGAGCCCGATCTTGGAAGAATGACGGGGTACAGTTTCGCGGTGCCTTGTATAATCCGCAGTTTCACGCCGTCGACGAGCAAATGAGCCATGAAGGAAAAATGGACCGACGGTGTCAAAAAGAAGCCATTAATTTCACGATTCGTTCATGGTTCTGATGGGCAGAGTTAGCGGATAAATTAAAAACTCTTTTTAAAACTACCCTGGTTATGTGGCCCGGGACTGCCGTTGTTGCGACCCCCGCCAATATTTCGCTGACCCTAGACGCGACTCTGATGGCCTATCATTCATAACCAGGACCATCTGGGCTTTGATGTTGACGCATAAATCAGGACGTCTTCGTCCTCTTATGGGTCGTGACAGACTTTGCCTGGGCGTAAATCACCGCGGTAAAAAGACATATACTGCGGAACACGACTCCCGGTCTGATAACCAGAATCAATTTTACCTATACCGAGTCCCATCTCCGCTCAGAACGAGAGAAATCAGACAGATTTGTCGTTACACGTTAAAACCCATTTTCAGTCAGCCACACGGCCAAATGGGCGGACGGGCAAGATTGATGACTCGCTTTACGTGAATACGTATCAAGGAACGCGTGTCTCTATCTTCACAATTTCAAATAATAGGAAAATTAGATCAAAAGGGCATAAACTTTAAAGTGGATTATACGTGATATATATATACAGTACCAACTGACCATAACGAGGAGGTTACTATCAAAGTCCGGTAGATCTCATTAGAGTGTTGAACATTAAACAGAATAGAACAGAACAGAACAGAATTTAGTTTATACTACCGACAGTATATATGTTATAGAGGTTCTTTGTTTCCCAGCAATATAAAACACTTTGCCACCTTTCCGTTGACGCGGACAATTTGTCAATTTCTTTAACTCTGTCCGTGCTGGAGGCAACCCGAGACGCCCTAATCATAAAAAGCTGTGTCTGCGTGTTAAACGGTAACTATCTTTGTATTAATTTCTTAATTGGTATCATAAAAATTGCTAAACTGACACGTTATTGGAATATCGTGGTGCTATTATTATTGTTCAGATATATTTGTTTTCAAAGCAAATAGTCTCAAATACTGTCATTATTAATATCTGGACGTGTTTATCAGCCTTGTCAGTCTCCTGTCAGGTGCATCGAGTTTTGACAGTGAGGTTGTCGGCGATAAGCCCCAGAAAGACACTTAAATATGCTCGTACACAAACAGATAGCAAAGTTAAGCCCGTCCCGTCGATGGAGTCAGATAAGCCCACCTCGAGTTATCTCCCTTGACTATATACAATCTCTGTATTGTTTTTGATGGTACTTCATTGTTGACCTTTGGTCTGGTTTCGCAAATACCCTACGCTAGGCATATGCTATTTACCGGGTAGTTGTGTTATGTTCGATGGCATGGGAGGAAGAACTACGTCAGAATATACATGTATGTTTGAAACAGGTGTGCGAGATTTGTTTGGGAGTCATTTGTCAAGAGAGGTGGTCGTATCGAGCTAAGTAGGTATCTCAGATATAAGACGTGTGATTGATGGGCATGTACTGGGTTTTTTTCTTTCTTGTTTTGGGTATGAATGTTTAATTGGACGTCCGTCTAAGCAACACTTATCCAACAGCCTTTGTTTCATTGTAAATACATGCAATCAAATTCGTCGCCAAATTATGTAGACAGACTAATATCATTGTAAGAGAATCTTCAGATCCGTCTACATCCTCAATACTATTGAGTAAACATGATAGTAACCAATTAGACAAAATATAAATACGTTATTACCTCCAATTAAACTGAACATCTTTAATGTGTCTATTGTAATATTGATTTTTTTAAAGAATGATGGTTCCTACGGATTCCCGAAAAGACAGCTGCTTAGGGCAAAAGACCCTCTCTACAACGACGTGGACAAGAATGTATGCCATTTATTTCGGCTCTTAAACGATAAATAGTCTGTTTTGTTTCTTCTGGTGTTTCAATTTCATCAACGAGATCAGTCAACTTGACTGACATGCGCACTGTGACTGTGGTATTTCTCGAAAATGCGCTTCGATGAATGGTCAGGTATAATTGTACCCGTATTGTAAACCACATTATAAGCGTGAAAGTATATAATCAGCACCCTATATATTTGTCTTTGAATGCTGGTAAGTTTTTCTTTTGTTATACCCACTCTGTCATTATCGCCTCGAAGGCTGTATTGGGTGACAATAGCTCGCTCATGGCGGGGGTTGTATGAAGTGTCCTCTTGAAGATCGTGAAACGATAGGCAGCAGATTACATTCCACTGCATAAATGAGTCTATTATTTGTCCAGCAGGGGCAGAACATGTCCTTGTTGACTCGTGCAACCAGTCTATCTCTGTACGGAGCCGCCACATACATGTCACGTTCAAGCTGTGCAGTGTTTGTCGCCATTTTGACCACATCAGTTATTATCTCCCTTGATGAATACGGGTGTGGCGCATGCGCGTGGGGTGCACACGGAAAACTGGATCAGATGTCTTATGAATGAAAGGTGCTAATTCGCGAAACGGTTGGGGACGGCGTTGAATTGGTCACATGTGGTGATGAGTGAATTAAAGTACAGTCTAATATCGGTTTGGTGGGTCTCTCAGTGCGTTTACTGAAGATAGAAAAAAATAGTTGTTTAAATACTTCATGTGTTATCTCGTATCTGGAGTGTCGTCCCACGTGACCGAAGTTGACCCGTAATGACCTCACACCTGCGATATAACCACCTAGATACCACTGAATCAATACTTAAATCCCTAAGAAATCAAATGAACATTCACGAAGTTTATCACAAGGATTATAGGGATATTAGTGTGACGGTAACTAATTAAGCCATACTTCTGGGTGATTATATTTGAATAAGTCAAAAAGCCTGAAATGTTATTACTATCTGTCTGCTGAAGGCCAACATATCTGCCTTAAACATCTAGGTCTGTATATGGGCTACCTATTAATCCAGCGAGGTTGGGATTAATCGCGTTGCATGTGTGCCACTATCACGAGAGTATACGGAAGTGCATTGTTGAGACGAAGCATCCACAATAACATTCCGTAAGGTATGATACTCTGAACAAATAATAAAGAAAAATGCGAAAGCGACATTCTACAAACGATGTAGGTCTATTAACACGATGGATTTCCCAGTATGTTTTTAATCAGTAGGCCTATATAATATTCTCACCACATTGTTGGTCGAGATGCAACTCCAATTACAAATACGCCTATGTGGTATGATAAGTGAGCATACCCCCAATCCTGGTTTCGCGTACAGGAAGTCGCCATGCAACTACTGTAGGTTCTCTTTACGTGATATTTTTGAAGATCAAAGTAAACGTTCTAACTAGACTGGTCACTAATTTCAATTAAAACTGATGCTAACTGATGAAGAACGTGATACATTTTCGTAGAAATCGCAACATCTTGGAAGTGAGCGCCCATACATAAATTCAGATTTTAGAACGCTATTCCCATCTCCTAACCAATCAATGCCAGTGGTCAGCGTCTGTCCGGAGTCGGTCTTGAACAGATAAATATCAAGACTGACCGTTCTGGCAGAGTCTCTTTAACGAATTGGTTCCCACAATTAGAGCTGATCTAAAGAGCGTTTATCGATCATGTAAACTACGCCTATATCTTGTCCTACAGATAACGTGGAATCTTAAACATCCATCTCTCTTCATCTTCGCCAGCCAATGACTGACACTCTTTGACAACGCCAGCCAATCAGCGACAAGTGCTGATTGCGTCTGTCAGCATCCGTCCGTAGCCATCTTTAACAATGAATTATGGGAATTTTCCCGCTGCGCATCCACCAGTGCCCCGTTGTGTGGCTACTTGATCCAGCATGTCCGTTATGATTAGATGGTCACTTTAAAGAGATAGCTACAAATCATTAGATGGACACCTGACATAAACCTCATTTTGATGTTTAAGGAAGGTCACTCATTTGTTTTCCAGAGGAATACGAGACGCATTCCAGTTATAACCCATCTGAATCAAAGTTTTCTTTAACCAATTAATATTCTGTGATGTATTTAGTTAGTATTCCGTTAGACCCAGTTATACCGGACACTTGTATATATATAAAAAAAAAATATGCTAAAATCTAACCGGTAAGCAAAACAACCGGATCATCGGATGAATCATTCATCGAGTTATAGTAATTAGGAGGAACATCCGTAATGATTAATAGTTGTCTGGTAAGCAGAAAAACCGGTACAATGGAGACCGTAAGAACGGGGTTTGACTGTATAATAGTTCTATTAAATGCCAATAAATACGAATACTTTCTTCTTCTTCTTCTTCTTGATGATGGCAATGTCATGTAAATTATATTTTCATTTTCACGACACCAACAGTGTAGTTCGTTAAGTGGGCCTACTGTTAATATGGGTTATTACTTTAAACCCAAGATTTAAGCTAATATATCTAGCTCAATACAGAGAGAATTAGAGAGAATTAAAAAGATGCATTGTTGCTACCAATGTCCCTCCGTTCGACTAAAATATGTATTTCGTTAACTTTCTGTCAGAGTAGGTGACAGCCCCCATAGTGTCAATATGGATTCACTTCCTCCTTGTGAGGAGTACTGTATATTGTCGCTGTTGGGAGATCGTGCAGTAGGTGTTTATCATAGGCATTGCAAGCTATAGATACTCTGGAGCTCCCAGCAGTGTTTTTTTCTTTTATTCAACGGAGCGATCATACCCGTGGAGAAAATAGTCCCGAAATACAACAAAATGTAAAATTAGTCATTTCAACAAGTTATTAATGGCTATAATACTAATTATCAAATGAAAAATGATTGTCAACAGTCCCAACACGAGCCAGAGTCTATAGCTATGGGTAGGGTGGTACATGGCTTGTGGTGATTGTTAGTGTTAGGGATTGGTGTGTTAGGGATTGTCAACAGTCCCAACACGAGCCAAAGTCTATAGCTATGGGTAGTATTGTGCATGGCTTGTGGGTGACTTCATATCCGACGAACTCTTAGCGATTGTTAGTGTTAGGCATTGGTGTGTCGACGTATACACCTAACCACGAGAACACCAGAGCGTATCCCTCTCCTGGCACCTCGCGCTCGTTAATACAACACTAAACACCCGCTACTTGCGACACGCCGGTCAGATCCGTCCTTGTTACGCTGTCGTTAACTACCGATTCCTGTGTCGTTAAGAAAACCATAATTAGTGGTTTCAAATTTTTAACAAAACCTTGGAAATCCCCCATTACCAGTATTCATTTTGGGAGGAAACCCTACCCCCATCACTGAGCTAGCCCCGACAATGAGCTGAAAAGAAAGTCGTCGGAAGTCGTGGCGATAGAGCTCTTCCTGCTCATCGGCGACACTGACTGTGGCCAAATCAGAGCCAAGCTAGCCGGCGGAGGATTTCCAAGACCTCAGTTCAAAACTCGTATTTTACACCTTTTTTCTTACTCTTAAAGGCGGACATATCGTACTAAACCTATCCCACGAGTTTCGTATTTAAGCAAAGCAATTCATTGAAACGTCTTCAAATTAAATTATTTGACAACGGGGGTAACTGTTCAATGAGTTTTGTTGCATGGTTCAGGGGTGTTCCATCCATTTGGACTCGCCTAAACATTCGCTCCAGGTTAACTACTATTGAAAACCGAAGAATCACAGTAATTACTCTACAATCGGTATTATCTCCCCCTGGCTCCCCGCAGAGTTCCTGGAGCGCGGGGGGAACCGTCAGTCTCCCCCTGAATTAAGCCTTAATCAGTGGTGCTGTCAGTAGCACCTGAATGATGCTGATGTAACGCCGTGTACCGTCGCTGTCAAAACCCGAGTCATCTTTTGTGCGACTCTGGGGGGACACCATAGAGAAAGGCAGAGGCTTCATTAATTGTCAAAATTGTGCCTGAGGGTCGTTCGAGAGTGAATGAACGTACAAAACCCTCTCTTCCGGTTTAGAATAGGGGAGAGAATGATCATTGACCAGTGTTGTGACCCGTGAGACAAATCTCCAAGAGATGGCCTATTGGCTAGAGTACGACAATATGGTACTCCGTATCTTTGGATTTGGGACCGGGTTGATGAGTTTTAAGGGGTTAATTATCGCTCCCATGACGCATGTGAAGATTCAACGATGTCTAATGTCAAACGTGCCTCCAAGAAACTGACGTCTGTACTCCCGGCCTTTTATAAATTAGAGGTATTTCAGAATAATCCACACGTACTGCAATGTCTAAAGAGGCTGTTGCTTCTAATATAATAATTTAGCTGATTATCATTTCGTTAAATTTCATTGATGCAAACCATAGTGTCTAATGTCTATTGTATTGAATGCATACATACACAAGCACTTGATACCTTGTTGAGTCATTCGCTCTGTTTGCAGAGCAGTAAACAGGAATATTGCTTAGTGTGTATGCATACCTGTAATATGTGTTCTTCAATGTTTATGTTTCTGGTTAATGTTCTTTAAGATTCTAAGACACATTTGTGTAAACTATTGGTTTTTAGCAATATACTGTAAACAGAAAATTAAATTAAATTAATACAATGTGTGGCAGATAATATTGAAACATTAAGGAAGCATAATTATATCCTCTTCATAAAACAAATAGTATTCATTTCAATTATATTAGGTACCAGGGTATCATTTCACGAAGCTCCCTTATCTACTAAGAGACTGGTAGCGCTCTCTTAGCAGTGTATTAGCTATCGGCAAGGAGAGCGCTACCAGTCTCTTAATAGATAAAGAGAGCTTCGTGAAAGGATATCCAGGTGGTTTGAAAAAGTTTATTGATTGGTGAATATACCTGTATACTTGTATAGTTATGTTTAACAAACTTCTGGCATAAGAGGTACTATATGTTTTCAAAATACCAATTCTCATTGATTCTGACCATTTTAGGCACCATTGCAAAAAACATCAATCCATCATTATTTATATTAAACTAGTAACCATCGATAGCATGGATCGCACTATGACAAAGACAATTAATTTAGTTACGAAAGGAAAATAATTTGAAGAACACAGTTGTAACTATGTTAATCAGTAAAACACGACAAGCAATAACAGGTGACAACCATAAGAGTATAAACCAAACAGTTAATCTCTCACATGAAATTATTTCAACGATAACGTTACAGTATAGCATTTACTGTCTCACTTGTACAGCGCCAATACATCGTAATTTGCAAGGAATTATTCTACAGAAATGACTCTTTATAGCTCATGCTTAATCGTGATGTTATAATTATTACTTTCAAAACGGCTGGACAAAACATGGTATTATGGATATGTTTTTCTTGTATACTGATCATAGGATTGTTTTCAACTAAGACATGACAGAATCGTGTCTCAGCTTCATCGTATTTATAACAGGTCACGTTTGACACGAAAGGTGAAGGTATCCTCATAATTACACCGCCGTCCACCCTACAGGGACATTTCAAGATGGTCGCTCTTCCATGTCCGGTAATAGCCACGGGATTGGTTCGATCCGTTTGCTCGAGATCTCGCAGCACGTGGTATGTTGATACGCGCGCGAAAGTGACATGCGCGCGACTCCCTGCCGTAGAGGTCCTACGGGTCACATGACATTCCACCCTACCGATTTTCTTGTCGATATCTGTCACTCAGAGAGTATCTTAGCCTATCATGTTTCCTTCAACGTAAATACTGGCTTCCGTAATCAGTCCGACGACCTAAAGACCCAAGTCGACTTGTTTTGAGATTTACAGAGCCTGGCTGGAGGAATTCCGGCACGCTATTAATGGGGCAAGGATGAACCCGTGGAACTATCCTGAGATGACAACGCGGAGATGTCACTGGTCAGAGGAGTGTGTCCCCAGTCAGTGGGGGGTGACGAACACTTCTGACACCCCACCATAAGATCTGCTTTAAACAAATGACAACCTGTCACTCTGGCCAGACCACAAACAATAGAAGACACAAAATAAACATCATCCCATGGTGGAAAATTGCTGTTTGAGTGTTTGTCTTTTGGGACTAATAATTAATGTCCAATAATGATAACGTTTTAGAGAGTATAAAATTGAGATATAAAACTGCAAATTTATGTACAATTACTGTATTCTAGTATATTCGGACAGACCGTGTAGAATCACAGTGCCATTCTTGCTGTATCGTACCGTTGTACTAGCGACATGGTACCGTAATTCTTCCCAATCTAGTGCTATGAAGTCACATTCAATTCGTATACTAAATTTGATGGTTTTTGGTATATTTTTATGTGCAATGGACACATTGCAGTTAGTTAGATTGCCATGGAAAACATAGAGTTGTAATAAATCTTTGAGTCGCCTTTCCTATATATATATATTTTTTTTAAACTACGTCTGCATATCTCCTATTCTCCCAGGAGGTAAACATGTACCCGAAAGGAATTATGAGATAACCTGGGTATTCTTTCACGAAGCTCTCTTATCCACCAAGAGAACACAAGTCCCTCTTTGCCAATAGTTAATGCATTGTGGAGAGCGCTATATGGTCTCTTAGCGGATAAGAGAGCTTTGTGAAAGAATATCCTGAATAGTAGTGTTCTAGACATTGCAACTAGCTTGGTTATTCTCTTGAAATTCAGAAGGTTGAGTTGGCGCACACTGGTTTTATGGCGATGGTAATATTATTTCCGTACCACTAACTGTAAGTTAGGCGCGTTACAAAATAATTATATTATATTATATGTGATTTCAAGATCTCCAAATTAGTTTCCATTTTCCATTTTCTCAACAAAGTAAACAGCCTGCGTGATCTCTAATGCACAGTGATTTCTGTTCAGGAAACATATCTGACACCTCTTCCCGGAAAAAAAACTATCCAAATGACTACGTTTGATGAAAAGAGGAAGACACCTCGTAAAAGACAAAACCACAGAGAGGTTATTTAAGTTAATTTGCGGTTCTTATAAAAGCTCTTGACATGAGAAAATTGTGCATTCATGACTGAAGAGTTCCTTGAGAGACGACAAGAACGACGGGGTAATTGAGGCGATTTGTTTTGTGGTGTTGTAAATATGACAAGTAATTGCCGTAAATGACTTGCTGATGACTTGCTGATGTTCTAGCGGTCCTCTCCTTAACTCTCGCTCTTTCTCGTTCTCGCTCTTTCTCAGAAATACCATATCCGGAATATTACAATGCGGAGTTGCATCGTTAATTGATACTGACACTTACAGAAGACACGCACTGTTTGTGTATTAATGCGTACGCATTGGTCTGCGACTCTGAATTAATCTTTAAAGTAGAGTAAACCAATTAATGAAAATACAGGATTGATGCCATGATGAATAACATCATTAAATACCTGTTCGTGCAATTTTACTTTCATAGTACATATACATTAATATTAAGTATTCATGCATGATATTCTAATAATACCCACTGTATAGCACTATCACGTAAATATATTAGTATCACTAAAGAAAAGTCCATCAAACAAAGTCAAAGAATCGTTACTCTTTTAAGAAGTCAGTGTAAATCGTGTCTGATTAGGTCAATCAAATACCGTTATGGACGACAGCGTGACAGACATGCACAAATAAATTACATAATGGCAAATGTGAATTATAAAGGACGTTTCCTCAATAACACTTTCAGCCACTTTCCAACAGCGAGTCGTCATGATAACCACGTTGACGGAAACGTGACGGTTTCTGGCACTTTCTTCCCTGTAGGTGTCGCGCCACCAATGAAGAGAGATTGTGGCGTGAAAATAGCGACACTTCTTTATGTAAATAGTGTTAGAGAAATTCGCAGCATGACTCGGAAGCCAATGACAAGCTTTCTCTTATGATTGTTTTTTCTATGTAAAGTGTGATAGGCAACGTTGTTTGGTTTTGTGTATAGAATTGTGAGCCGACGTCTATTTGTACGTGTTTACAGGACGATAATACTTTAAAGACAAACTGATCGGTCCCAGCTTTATAATATCTCATGTTTACATGGGTATAAACAAGGAAATTATGATTAGTAGATAGAGTGGCCTACATTCGTGTCTAGTGCCTGGGTAAACACCGCTGGGTTTGCATTGTTTAAAGTGAATGATTTGATATGACCCGATGTCAATGTTCTTTAATACATTTACATTGTACAGTGTAAGGGCATGTTATTTTCGTATACTATACGTATACACGGTACCATCATACATCTACGGACATACAATGTACATATACTAGTATATAACTCTTTTAGATTTGTTTATAATGGCAATTCATATTGATCTCTTGAAAGATTGGTTATTGTGACAGTGTGATATTTGCTTCAATGTTCTTAATGTGATCTTACAAATTTGATCGTCTTAATCAAGTGTACTGCTATGTAAAAGATCGGCGGACCAATTGTGCAAGCCTTAGAGCGCCTGCCACGGAGTGCGGAAGGTCAGTGGTTCAAACCTCGTTTGATCACGGCCACGTTATACCTAAAGACGTTTACAAAATGGTAGTTGATGTCCCCCTGCTTGGTGCTCAGCATAAAGGGAACTATTGTGTAGCCAACATAGTTACTTGGCCTTATTTACAACAATAATAATAATAATAATAATAATAATGGCACTTACAACTCGCTAAACTCGGATAAGGTACGCTCGGAGGGCTTACAAACGAAAAAGAACAAAATAAATTTAAAAAGACCTATCGACGAGAAAGAAAAGTTTGAAGTTTAGCTTTAGAAATATAGAAAGTGAAGGTGCAAGATTGAGATCAATGGGAAGATGATTCCAGTAGGAAGGGGTACATAAAGTGAATGTTCTAGAGCCAAATGAGTTTGTTTTGCATTGTTAATCGTGTTGAGTATGAATTGTGTTTTGCATATTGGGATATTATTGCAGAATGTACGGACCGACTTGCAGGGTTGGTAATAATGATTAAATACACAGTTAATGTATTACTGAAATGTACACGTAGTCTTATATGCTAAACAAATTTAATATTATAGAAAGTATTAATGAATTTTAAAATAAAAGGATCCAGATATCGTGTAAAATCATAGTTTGATTTGTACATATTATACGGTGGGTTAGTGTTCCACTCACAGCATCCACACAGCGGGGGTGGACGTCAGTGGTATTTAATTCAAGTCTTATGGGATATATGGCATTATAATTTTAATACCGGGATGCAACAGATCGCTTGGTGTTAAAGTCAAGATGGTGTTGCAATAATCTTAGGACGTGGTGAGCAATGGCGTCGTTTACAGACTGAGAAATTATCACTATTTGTTTTATGTATAATACACATAAAGCAAACTCACTCGTGTAATTTATACATTGGAAAAAGCATGTGGTCTGTTTAAATGAATACGACTATTGTCAGTATTTCAACATACAATTATTTCTTGACAAGGTTCGAAAGCATACCCGTGTGTAACGATACAAAACATTTAGCATTGAGCGCATACATTTTGAAATACAACGGGAGAAAACTTTATTGGTTCCAAAGAGGAAGAGTAAATCATGTATGTATGTATGTATGTCATTATTTTCCATTGATCTGCAAAGCTGAATTAAATATCAGGTCACTACTTCTAAATCGGTCTATTGGGTTAGCAATTGTAAGATTTTGGTGTTGAAGGAAAACTGTAGTACATATTATGTCCTACAGAGGTTGGCTAATCCATGCTCTTCCATCTTCCAACTTGGAAGAGCCTGTAGTAGCCAACCGCTGTAGGCATGACTTCCAATTGCCTTTGTGTATCGTGTATTCACACTTTACAAGATGCGATGCGAGATGCAACATGTTCAATATTCATATTGTGATTGTTTTCAGAAGCATTTGAGGGGTTTGGGGAAGTGGGCGGAAATATAAATATATTGTATAGCCGCTATACATGCTGTAAGTTGGACTCATGTTGTTTCATATATATATCTGCTGTGTTGCAGGACGAATGCACTATTTTATATGTTAGTATTTTTATAGTTTGTCAACCCGTATTATTTACATATCAGAAAATGGTAACTAAGAATGGAAAGGTTAGCTTCGACATGATTTTGATGCTGAATACAAGATTATATTAACATTAAAGGCATTCTATAACGGACAAATGAATTTCTGTCTGAGACTATCTCCGTTTGATTTGCACACACAAAAGTTGTTGTGTACTAATGTAATTATTCCCCAACACTCGATATTTAACACAAAAAAATCATAATTTATATGAATTACGGTTACGTACCCATAATTATCTTGTCTTCGAAGTTTCAAGTAATTTTGTGAAGCAATTTTAAGAAATCGAGTAATTTGTGAAGCAATTCTAAAAAATCGAGTCTTACCACTTTGAAAGGTTTTTGAAGTACAAACATGATTTTAGATACTAATATATGTTAAGACTTAGTGAATATACTTTGCAGTTGTAGAAACCATAAATATCCGTGATGGTACCGGGTAATCCATTAATATTTCATTGTCCTAACAACATTGTAATATATATTGCAATTCCAAAATCCCTTGTTTATTATCTGTATTAGTTTGTAGATTAAACTTTATCCGACATGTAATAGTTCCTCAAGATGAACAATATATAGCAATCAATTCACTTTGACAACTAGCCTCACCGCACTACCATGTATGTAGAAGTATACCAGTATGTGGTAATATTGTACCTAATGTACATACATCAGGTGCATATGGAAGTAATTACATTATAATATTTTCATATGAATTCATTACTTCCACAAGTCGTTGCCTGTTACCCCTGACCGCCATATATCTACATGACATAGAATCAAACTGCGCCGATAATCCAGAAAACATGATGCCGTGACGCTGTATTGATATAATGTCATGCTGGAAGTGTGGACGACGATGTATGTTTGACCAGACGATGACTAGCAGATTAGTAACATCAGTAGGGAGTCGTGAGTGTGTCGGAAACCCCGCGATAGTTACGTAATCATGGTGACTGAAGCCACATTCTAGGTATTTCACAGGGAGCTAAGTCACACATTTAGGTATTGTTTTATTATGTCGACTTATCGATTCAGTCTTGCTCTGAACGGAATGCATTTGACTAGACGTGAATGTTCTATCTTTGATACATCATAATGTTATGTAACGGTTTGTGGGAATGAATGAATGAGTGAATTATTGTTTAACGCCACTTGAAACAATGCTGTTAGCCTTGCATGGTCATACTAGTGAATACGAGTCAAGTGTTGATGTTAGCGAGTGTGTGGTTTAGGGTTTATGATTGTCAGTGTTCGTGATGTTGTAATGTTTGGAGGAGAACCGGAACCAACCATGCTATGGTTAATGATGATACCCACGAACCATATTTATATTGAAGACGAACCACGATGGATAAGAACAATGTCAATGGCGTTGGCTGCATTTTATTGTTATGACCTTTTAAAAGCGCTTCTTTTCAGAATTGTTAAATATGAAGAGAGAGAGAGAGAGAGAGAGAGAGAGAGAGAGAGAGAGAGAGAGAGAGAGAGAGAGAGAGAGAGAGAGA
>JAUTBQ010197049.1:0-10001 GCA_032361185.1 Lepetodrilus ovalis | reverse complement strand
CTTAGAAATACACTAACTCATGAATATCCTGACAATGAAGATGAGATGATAGAAGCTATCACTCTTGCAGTAAAAGTTTATAGTGAACTAAAAAAAATATACTCAGTTATGTTAGCTAGAGTTTGATATAAAAGTAACCTATTTTATAAAAACAGAAAATCAACAAATATGCAAATAGCACACAAATTCTATTAATTTAATTTAAAAGATTCCGATCATATTAACATATGAGGAGAAAAAATGACAAAAATAGTTTTAGCAACACTTATAGTATGTAGCTTGTTTGCAGAAGATCCATACAAAAAAGCATACCAAAATAATAAAACCATAGAAAACAATTTTAATAAGGCTTTTGACTTAGCAACAAAACTAAAGGGTAAGAAAGAAAAAGAGATTGCATTTGTAGATATTATTCCTCTTTTAAATCCCAATATTATAAAAACTATTGATACTCCTGTGTATGCTAAAAGATTGGTACTAACAAAAGACAATAAAATCGCTTATGTTGCAGATTCAAGGTCTGGTGTAAATATCATAGATATAAGTAGTGTAAAAAAGTCTAAGATCATCGCAAATATAAAAACATCAGGTTCATCAATAGATGTCAAACTATCAGATGATGAAAAATACCTTTTTATTGCTGATAAACATGAAGGACTTCAGATCATAGATGTTAGTAATCCTGAGTCTACTATAGCTATTTCTGAACTTAAAACTATGGATGATGCACGAAGCATCACATTATCACATGATAATAAAACTTTATTTATAGCGACACAAAGATCAGGAATGGCAATAGTAGATATAAGCAATATAAGAAAACCAAGAAGTATAGCAACTATAAAAACCGGTGGTTATGTTGAAGATATAGATATATCAAAAGATGATAATTATGCATTTTTAGCAAGTGGAACTTCTGGTATTGCTATCGTAGATTTAAAAGATAAAAAGAATCCTAAAATAGTATCAAAACTAAATACAAGTGGATATGCACAAGGCATCACATTATCAAATGATGACAAAACTGCATACATAGCAGATTTTGAAGCTGGGATGAAGATAGTTGATGTGTCAACAGTTATAAACCCAAGACCAATAGGCTCATATAAAACACCAAACCAAGCTATAAGTATCACACTTACCAATGACGGTAAAACAGTATTTATAGCAGATTATGAGTCAGGTGTTCAGATAGTAGATATAAGCTCTGCAAAATACCCAAAACTTATAACTGCCTTAGATACAAAAAGTTATGCAGAAGATGTAAAAATATCTAAAAACAATAAGTATGCTTATGTATCTGATGGCTGGTCTGGGCTTGTTGTGGTTGATTTACATAACTAATATGTTTTCTATGTTATCCTTACAAAAATTTTTACTAAGGATAAAAAATGACAATAACAAAAAGAGTTACATTTATAGCAAAAGATGGCAGTGAAGATAAGATGAAAGAGTTACTCTCAGCGATGGTTGTTCCATCAAAAGCTGAAGATGGTTGCTTGTTTTATGATATATTTCAACTAGAAAATAATAGAAAAAAGTTTATGGCTGTTGAGACTTGGAGAGATGAGAAGGCTCTTGATGGTCATAAGGCATCAGCACACTACAAAATATATAAATCAAGTTATGAGCCCTATTGTGACGATAAGTACTCAGATGAATTAGAAATCTTAGGATGAATTTTAAGGTAGATTGTACCGATGGTGATGCTAGAGCTTGTACTTTAACTACAGCTCACTCCACCATCAAGACTCCTGTTTTTATGCCTGTTGGCACTTTGGGGGCTGTAAAGTCTCTGGATAGTACAGATATGATAGAAGAGTTAAATACTGACATAATTTTGGCAAATACATATCATTTATATTTAAGACCAAATGATGAGGTAGTTAAAGAGCTAGGTGGACTTCACGGCTTTGCAAATTATCCAAAGAGTTTTCTTACAGATAGTGGGGGTTTTCAGGCTTTTTCACTCTCAAAAATGACAAAGCAAGATGAAAACGGCATCACCTTTAAAAGTCATATCGACGGTTCAAAACACTATTTTACAGCAGAAAAAGTTTTAGATATCCAGTACAATTTGGGTAGCGATATAATGATGGTTTTAGATGATCTTATCGCACTTCCAGCTGAGAGGGAGAGGATTCAACTTTCAATCGAGAGAACTACTGCTTGGGCAAAAAGATCTATAGAATATCACCAAAAACAACAAGCAAAAGGGCTAGGCAAAGATCAAAATTTATTTGCGATAGTTCAAGGTGGCATCAGCCGTGAGTTTAGAGAACTTTCTGCTAGACAACTTACAGAGTTTGATTTTGATGGTTTTGCTATCGGTGGGCTTAGTGTTGGTGAGGCAAACAAGGATATGTATGAGACTGTAGAGTTTACAACTCCTTTTTTGCCAAAAGATAAGCCAAGGTATCTAATGGGAGTAGGAACTCCTGAAGATTTGATAGAAAACATCGAAAGAGGTGTTGATATGTTTGACTGTGTGATGCCAACTAGAAATGCTCGTAATGGCACACTTTTTACCTCATTTGGTCGCATCAATATAAAAGGTGCAAAGCATAAAATATCGTCTGAAGCTATTGATCCAGAGTGTTCTTGTTACACTTGTAAAAATTATTCAAGAGGGTATTTGAACCATTTATATAGAAGTGGTGAGTTAACTTATTTTAGATTAGCATCACTTCATAATCTTCACTATTATTTAAACTTGATGAGAGAGGTTAGAGTGGCTATAGAGGAGGGTAAGTTTAAAGAGTTTAAGAGAGAGTTTTATTCAAAAAGGGAAAGTTGATGAAAGAGTTCTTAAAAGTTTGGTTTCCGATACTGTTACTTATAGTTGGTGCATTTTGGTTAACATCTAAGTTTATAAAACCAGTACCTGATAAAATGTTAACAATAGCTACAGGTAGAGTAGGTGGGAGTTATGACTCATATGCACACAGATATAAAAAGCTTTTAGAAAAAGAAGATATTGAAGTTCATATCATAAATACAGCTGGATCAGTTGAAACTTTGAAACTATTAAATGAAAAAAAAGCTGATATAGGATTTGTTCAAGGAGGTACACTTCAATCAAAAGATCATGAAAATCTTGAAGCTGTTGCTAGTATTTTTTATGAGCCTTTGTGGATTTTTTCTAAAAAGAGTAAAAAAGATTTAGAGTATATAAGAGATCTTGAAGATTTAACGATCTCAGTTGGAGAGGTTGGAAGTGGTACACAAGCACTTGTTCGTCAGATTGCTCTTGCAAATGATCTAAATATTACTAATAGTAGTAAAATTAAACAACTAGGTCTAAAAGATTCATATGATGCATATAAAAGCGGAGATATTGATGCATTTTTTACAGTTGTATCTTCTTCTTCACCAATCGTGTTAGAACTTCTAAAAGATCCCAAAACAGAACCAATATCACTAAAAAGAACAAAAGCTTACGATCAAAAGTTTCCATATCTTAGTGAGATCAACATATATGAAGGGAGTATAAATCTAGTAGAAAATTTACCAAAAAAGAGTATAAAACTACTAGCAACTACTGCATCAATTGCTGTTCGGAACGACCTTGATAAAGTGCTTATAAGGCTATTTTCAAAGGTTCTAAAAAGAGAAAATAATAGAGTTGATGGATTCCCAAATCTTAAATATTTAGAACTTCCAATAAATGATCAAGCTAAACAGTATATAACACAAGGTGATTCTTTTTTAGAAAAATTTTTCCCATATTGGATAGCTGTAAATATTGATAGATTAAAAATTATGCTGATTCCTCTTATAACTTTACTTATCCCCATATTTAAGGGCTTTATGCCACTTTATAGATGGAGAATAAGATCAAAAATATATAGATGGTATAAAAAAATAGACTTTCATGAGCAGAGATTAGAGGGGTATTCTTTAGATAATTTAACTAAAGCGATAAAAGATTTAAATAATTTGAAAAAAGAGATAAAAGAGCAAATTGATGTGCCATTACCGTATATGAATGAGTATTATATGTTAAAAATGCATGTTGATTTTGTTTTAGAAAATATTATTAAGAAAAAGGTAAAAATTTCAAATTAGCTTAAAATTAAACTGTTATAATTACAGTTCACATAATTTTAAGAAAAGGATTTAACCATGATTGATTTGCCTAATGAAGGTCTGCTACAACAACTCGGCTACACTCCAAACCCTGCTACATTGTCTAAACTTGACGATATAAAGGAAAATACAAACGGTTTTGATAAGTTTGATAAACATATCATAAACCTAAATGACACATTAAAACCACACGATACATATGTTGGTATATCAAATTCACACGATTATCTAAAAATAAAAAGTAAAGTAGCAACAACCGAGACAGAAGAGATCATACATAATTGGGCAGAAAAATATAAGGTAGAGCTTGCAAAGCTTGATGGAACAGATACATATTATATATTAGGTAAGAGGTAAAACTTCTTCACAAAACTTAATCAAGCACCTGTTTTGGTGCTTGATCGCACCTCTCTTTAAAACTTCAACTTTTTTCAAAATCTCATCTTTTACTAACTCTCTATCCTGATGCTTTAAAAGTGCTTGAATTCTCTGTTTGTCCATTGAGTGATATTTCATTGAGAGCTGATTGTCTTGTGCATATTTTGTTGTTAAGATATCTTCTATAAGTCCTACTTGATGCTCTTTTAAAACTCTAAGCCACATATCGTAATCTTCACAAACTTTTAATTTTTCATCAAAATATCCAACTTTTTCAAATATCTCTTTTTTTATCATAACCGTTGATGGAGCAATTTTACAAAAATCAAGATTTTCCTCAAAACAAAAGCCTGAAGGTTTTTTGTGATGCTTTTTCTGTTTAATCTCTTTATCGCCTCGTATCCATTTTTCATTTGTATGAGAAAATAAAATATCAGGGTGAAGTTTGTGAAAGTTCATTTGAATTTTAAGTTTGTCTTGTTTCCATGCATCATCAGAGTCTAAAAATGCGATAAAAGGGTAGATTGCAGAGTGTATGCCTTTGTTTCTAGCATGTGAGACTCCAAAGTTTTTTGTTGTGATTACTTTTATTTTGTTGCCAAAGTTTTTTAAAACTTCTGGAGTTTCATCAGTTGATCCATCGTTAACAACTATGATTTCAAACTCTTTAAGACTTTGATCAAGTACGGAGTTAATCGCCCTAGATATAAGAGTAGGGCGATTGTATACAGGTATAACTACTGAGATCATCTCTTTTTAGTCATATATGAAAAATACCACCAGATGAGTCCTATAAATGTAAGAAGGACTATCGGCATAATAACCGGATTTGATTTTATATAATCAAAAGCATTAACAATTTGTTCACCACCATAGTAACTAAGTAGTCCGAAGAATAACCCCCAGATTAGTGATGCAGGAGCATTTAAAATACCAAATTTTGTGTAACTGTATTTTGTAAGTCCAAATGCTATTGGTACTAGAGTTTTAACTCCATAGATATATTTTTGTATAAATATAACTAAATCACCATATTTTTTTATAAGCAGATGAGAGAGAGCAAATTTGCGTCTATGGTTTTTCATATATGGTTGTGTAAAACCTTTGTTATATCTTGCCATATAAAAAAGAAACATATCTCCTATATAGTTTGCTGTAACTGCCACGGCTATTGAGATTGTTATATCCATTTTCCCCATATATGATAAAGCTCCAGCTGCAACAAGAGCAAAAAAGCCTCCACCAAATGAGTAACCAAACAATATAACATACCCAAGTATAAACCCATTTGACGATAATGTTTCTAATAAACCTTCCATTTGTCCCCTATATTATTTCATTAAAAAGTAGTTTTTAAAGTAACCGTTAAGTGCTAATAACTCATCTTTTGTGCCACACTCAACAATCTCACCTTTTTCTACTACATAAATGTAATCAGCCATATTGATTGTGCTTAATCTATGAGCGATTATTATAGTGGTTTTATCTTTCAAAAAGTTTTCAAGAGAGTGAAATATATGATCTTCTGTAACAACATCTAAAGATGAAGTAGATTCATCAAGTATCACTATATTTGGATTAGCGATAATCATTCTTGCTATTGATAGTCTTTGTCTCTGTCCGCCAGAGAGTTTGATGCCATTTTTACCAACCATTGTGTCTATACCAGCATCTAGTTTTTCTATAAACTCTCCAAGCTCTGCAATATTTAATGCTTTATGAATTGTCTCATCATCTATATCTCTTCCAAAAGCAAGGTTAAATCTTACACTTTCATTGAAAAGATAAGGGCTTTGAAGAACCATATAGATATTTTCTCGCATCACATCTAAGCCTATATCTTTACTCTCATCACCATCAAACAGAACCTCGCCACTATTTGCTTGGTAAAATCCTGCGATGATCTGAGCCAAGGTAGTTTTCCCACTTCCACTAGCTCCAACTATGGCTACAGTTCTTCTCTTTTTGATTTTCATATTTATATTTTTTAGTATAGGTTTATCTTTGGTATATGAAAAGTTTACATTTTTTAACTCTATCTCATTTGTAACTGTATTTGTAAATGGATTTTTCAGGTGTGAGAACTTTGGTTCTGCTTTGAGATTAAATATCTCATTTATTCTCTCAAGTGCAGCTTTTGCACTCTCATAATCGTACTGAATATTTAAAATCGCTTGTATAGGATTTACTATAACCCACAAATATCCAAATATCGCAAACATCATACCGATAGTCAAGTCTCCGTAAAATGCTATCAAAATACCAATAGCCCTAAATATTTCAAATCCTGTTAAAAAAAGCATATAAGATTTTTTTGTTGATGCATCATTCTTATAACCGTAAGCTATGGCGGCATTTTTTATATTTTTTGCATTTGTATCTAGGGTGGAGAAAAATCTATCTTCTGTGCTACTTGCACGAACTTGCCAAAATAGATCAAGAGTTTCATTTAGTGAGTCTTGAAAGATAGAGATTTTTGAGTTCTCTTTTTTCTTATATTTTGAAACTTTTCTAGCCATTTTGGTAGTTACTACAACGATTATCGGATTTAGAAAAAGTATAAAAAGAGCCAATTGCCAATGAATCCATAAAAGAACTCCAGCCACACCGATAACAGTCAAGACTGAGATCAATAAACGGCTAATTGAAGAGCTTAGAAACTTATCTACAGTTCCTAAGTCAACAATCATTAAAGATGATATTTTTCCGCTTCCAAAATATTCATATTCACTAAGTCTTAGTTTAGAGATATGAGAAAGAAGTCTTTGTCTTATTTGATAGACTATCTTTTTAGAGATGATACTAAAATGCCAATTTTGCCAGACTGAGAGTGCAAAGTAAATACCACGAAGAGTAATAGCTAAAATAAGAGCAACTACAACATACATATACTTATCATCGATTCCACCAAAGATAGAGTCAACAGTTCTCATATACCAACCCTCTTTACCCAAAAGAAGTTCATCAACTAAAAGTGGCATAAAAAGTGGAACAGGAATACTTGCAAGAACAGCGATAATAGCTATAATATTTGCCTTAATAAGTCTTGTTTTTTGTTTGAGTATATCTGCAAACAGTTCTTTAAAGGTTATCAATAATTTTGCCTTATAGCATCATATAAAACTATTCCTACTGCTACGGAGAGGTTTAGGCTTCTTCCATTTTTTCCCATTGGGATTGTTATCATGTTTTCACTTTTTTTGCTCATCAACTCTTTTGGTAGTCCAGTTGATTCTCCTCCAAAAAATAGATAATCTCCCTCTTTAAACTCTGCCTTGAAGTATGGTTTATCTGTTTTTGTAGTAGCAAAAAAGAAACGATCAATATTTTTCTGATGCGACTGCATAAACTCATCTAAACTTTCCCAAACTTCCAGATCTAAAAGCTTCCAATAATCCATACCAGCTCGTCGAACCGCTTTCTCTCCAAGATCAAATGAGATAGGTTTTATGATATGAAGTTTTGTATCTGTATTTACACAAATTCTTCCAATACTTCCTGTGTTTTGCGGAATTTCTGGGTTTACTAAGACTATATTGAACATTATAATATTATCGTTTTATTATTGTGTACAAATATACGATCATCAAAAGCCAAATCTATCGCTTTTGAAAGAACAACTTTTTCAACATCTCTTCCAGCATACTGCATATCTTGCCAACTATCTTCATGGTTTACATTTATCACATTTTGAGCGATTATCGGACCTTCATCAAGATCGTTATTTACAAAGTGAGCAGTTGCTCCGATGATTTTGACACCTCGTTTATGTGCTTGTTTGTAAGGATTTGCTCCTATAAAAGCTGGTAAAAATGAGTGGTGAATATTTATAATTTTTCCTGCATAAGGCTCTACAAAACTACTTGTTAAAATCCTCATGTATTTTGCTAAAACTATAAAATCAGGATTAAACTCACTTAAAAGAGTTAAAACTTTCTCTTCATGGGCTTCTCTTTCTAAGTTTTGGGCACTTATATAAAAGTAAGGAATATCAAACTTTTCAACTAAACTTCTCAAACTATCATGGTTGGAGATAACAGCTTGTATGTTGGCATTTAACTCGTCTGAATGGTTTTTTAGTAGTATATCTCCAAGGCAGTGTGATTCACTCGTTGCCATGAGAACCACATTTTTAGCTCTTTGTACACCTAGATATATATTAGCATCATCAGGAAGTATAGCTTTTAACTCTTTTCTAATCGTAGTTATATCAAGATTTCCTGCAACTCTTGCTCGAAAGAAAAACTTGTTAGACTCTTCATCTACAAATTCGCTATTTTTTTCAATATTTAAAGCATTTTGATATATAACATCTGAGATTTTATATATCAAACCTTTCTCATCAGAACAATCAATCTTTAATATATACTCACTCATAAATCTACCAACAACCTTTCTATCTCTATCTTATGTTTTTTTGCCTCACTATATCCTAAATCAAAAAAATGTTCAAAGTTTTTCAAATCAAATATCGAATACCTACCCATCTCTTTAACTTCTATAAACAAATCACACTCTTTGATTCCTGCTCTTACATTTGCATGTAACATGATAGATAAAGCCCTAGTATGATGAGCTTTAAAACTATCTTTTATACCTCTTCCTACTGGATTTACATTGATGCCTATCACTTTGTCACATATATCTTTTAAAGGATGAGAGGGAAGATTGTCACAAAAACCACCATCTATATAAACACTACCATCATATCTAACAGGAGCAAATATAGGGACTAAAGCAGATGAAGCTAACATCAAAGTTACCATGTCTCCACTACTTTTATACTCCTCTTCTCCACTCTCATAGTTAGTAACCGTACAGAAAAATGCAATATCCAAATCTTCAATCTTTGAAGAACCAAATATAAGTTGAAAATCCTCGATAGCTTTTTCTAAATGGTAAAGTGTTCCATGTCTAAAATTATACTTTAGATGGCTTTTATAATCTATCTTTTTTAAAATATCTAGTATCTCTTTTGGCTCTAACCCTTTGGCATATAACCCTGCTACGATAGCCCCACCACTACTACCAGAGACAGCACTTATAGAAACACCACACTCTTTTAAGTACTGTAAAACTCCAAGCTGTGCTATACATCTTGAACCACCACCTGAAAATGCAACACCTATTTTAACCATGTTAGCTAGAACTTAACCTTTTATCTATCTCTGTAAGATAAAACTGTAAAAAGTTTATGACAAGATTTAGCTTATCTTCTGGCTTTTTGTTTTGTTCAGATTTTAACCCCTCAAACAAAACCTCTAATCTCTCTTTAGAATCAAGTAAAAACTCTCTCTCATCACTATCTTCAATAGAGTGATTAACTTCTAATACATGAGAAAGTGTTTTACTAGGCTTAGGCTCTTTATATCCATCCTCTTGTATCTTAACATCTAACTCTTCAAGTGTTGAAAGTATCAGTTCTTTTAACTCCATGGCTTAACCAACCATCTCTCAAACTTAGAAAACTGCTCTTTAGTATGCATACCATTAAAATAGGCTACTTTCTTAGAGTGTTTACTACTAAGTCTTTT
>JAUTBQ010197038.1:0-10001 GCA_032361185.1 Lepetodrilus ovalis | reverse complement strand
TACTAAGACTACTATTACTACTACTACTATAACAACAACTACTACTACTACTACTACGACTACTACTACGACTACTATTACTACTACAACAACAACTACTACTACTACAGCAACTAATAATAATACGACGACGACTACTACTACTATCTTTATTATTTTTATTATTATTGACAAAGTATACGCTGGTATTTCCTGATAGCACGTTTCAATACTATTTATACCCCAGCTCTTGAATAGTTGGCCAAGGATTCTTATCACTAAGAGGACGTGCATTTCTGAAAGAAAATATATTCAATTTTCTCTAATCCCCGAGATTACATTCCGCAGTGATATCATTCTGTTGGCAATGTGATCTTCGACATGTCATGAAAAATGTGATAGTCTGATATATCTCATGTTGCTAGTCTGATATATCTCATGTTGCTAGTATTATATATTTCATGTTGCTAGTATTATATATCTCAGCGTCTCCTGGGGTCGAGACAGGCAAAGAACGAAGGTAATCTTATCTATTTGATCTACTAGCACAGGGCGAGTAGCGGCGTCAACCAAGACTCGTATTTTTCAGTCCGTGTGACATAAGTATTAACATTTCACATTGCTTGTAAGACCCGACCCATCACACTTGTGGTAATACCTGAGGTGTTCTTGGATACATTAATTAGTGTTTCAAGTGTTAAATGCTGACGTTTAAAGACTAACATATCAAGGTAAAGCACTCCACGTTTTTCTTTTCGTGATATATTTTATTTTAGATAACGTTAATCTGATAAAGGGGCGGCGAGGCTTCTTGTGCTGAAACATATCGAATCGAGCCATGTTTACTATGCATTGTGTGTAACATGCACGGGACGCGGTGTATTGTTTAATGGGTTTGGTGTACCTTTTGATGGTGGTTTTACCTTTTGAAATGTAATAATCTTTAAGAAGTTATTCACTACGTATTTTGTTAGTGAAAAACTGTATGACAGTATCTCTTCAAATAATCTATTCCCGAGCACGAATATCAACAATGAACATTTACACGTTTTCATTTATTCATCTGTTTTTCGACGACGTGACACTGCATGTCATGGTAAAAATACACGCAGTCATGTTGTAGAGACCCATCTCGATTTTTATCAGCAGGATATTGTATTATCAGAGTGTCCCCCATGTCGCACACCTTTCTGCTTGTACGACACATGTCGGCGCATTAGCGTTCGTGTGGTTGATTGCCTTCATTATGATTACAGGTAATAGGCGAACACGTATAGGTAATGTCCTCACCTTGGCCTCGAGTGGGCAATAACGGTTAAGATAGAAGAAGATATCGTTGACTGTCTCCTGGTGCGAACTCTCGAGAGCTCTATTGTGTTGTTTGTCAATGTGCGTGTGACAGGAAATGGATTTGATCACTTCAATCTGTGAATTGGGCAAACATACTACGTCTTCACTGCCTTAACGTGTGATGTATTCTTCCTCTCGCTCGAGAATTTGTGCCTCACTTTATTATGAAGATACAACATTTCGAAGTGATGTAGGGTATTTTTCTTTATTTAAAGTATGGTTCTCATGGTTACTGTATAAACACTGGCCCACTGAGCTCTGTATAGATCTGTCCACCTAGCTATGAGAGTGTTAGTAGACAATATTAGAGTTTCATGAAGTGATACCCTAGCATGTTTCAACATTGTGATCTCGACAGTCCCCACCCTCCCCCTCCAGCTATCGCCAACAGTTACGCTACAATAACCATTGATATGCATTATTTTCTTTTAAAAAAACCAACATATTTCGCATTAGCAGCGCAGTTCTTTAAATACTCAGGCCCTCTCCAAGAATTGGGAAACTGTGATCTTGACAGTGCTTTTTTTCAAGCTATCATCAACAATTACTCATTGATATGCGTTATTTTCTTTAAGAAGAATATATTTCGTAACAGCAGCACAGTTCTAGATATTCCGGCCGTCTCCATGCATGTTTCCAATTTAGCATGATGATAAGCTCGATAACCACTATGGGAATGAATTAGAATTTTTGATGGGTTTTTTTCTTTGTTATTGTAGCAGCTAATAAACTTGTCTTATCTTCCAATCTCAAAATAAATAATCTAGAAAATCCATTCGTTATCGAAGAGTCGTGACGGCGTAAACCGGGGTAAGCCATGATCACTTCAGTCGGCAGATTCCATCCACGATTCATTCAAATAAGCCAAGTACTGTAGGTATTCATTGAATGTACATTAATGTTCTAACTGCCAGCAATGTGTGTGCATGAACATGTTGTATATGTGCTTTAATACTGTAGCCAGACGACTGCAAGACCCATGTATCCACGCCGAGTCAGTGGAGTTCACGAACACACCATCGGGGGCTTGTTTGCTTAACTGTACGGCCTCTCAATATGCTGGCACACATTTTCCTAGTGTGATCCTTGTGGAATTGATTCCTCACATACCAATCGCCAGGGAACAATACATCGATAGTGTTTACATATTGATCACATAATCCTTTGAGGAACTTGCTATGTCCATAGTGTGCGTAAAAGTTCTGTTTGCATGTTCAAGTTTACTATACTGTATATTTGTATGCTCGAAGGGCAATAGTGGGTTGTTTTGGTGTGTTTTTTGGTAATTGTCGAATTCTAGACTCTCACTAACATCACGACTTGTCAGTTTAGGGAAACCCGCAACATCCGTAGCGCTGAATGTTGCAGTAAACCTGCGAGCACCGGCTGGTACTGACAGACCAATGATGATAACTGTAGTGCCACTCTTCAGACAAAGTGCAATAGTAAACTAGCATGATAACCTGAGAAGTAATAAGTTGTATTTTGATCGTTGCACCATTTGAGTATTTACTACGACACGGTACTTGACGCTTCTTTGCGAGATCACTCAACTCTAACGTAAACGCAATGGCGCAGTCTGTTGCTTATAAGGTTGACGTTAGTGTTACAATATTAGAGTTAAGCAGTTTCTGAAAGACTAGCTGGGTATTATTTGTCAGCTTTCGAACATTATTAGAGTCTAGGTACACTGTATATGGGTATGCTGTTCTCTGGTTTCCCAGAACGTACACCGATCAATGGATTCATTACTGGAGTTTTTGTGAGCAAAGTTTACGTGGGAAAACTATACGTCCCAAAGGCTGTTATATTATATATTCTCTTTCTTGTGGTTAGATGAAAAAGTAGGACTGCAGTACCACATTCAGCGTGGATTTAATATTAAGCTTATAAATCAATAAAGCAGTATAAGCATTTGAAGTAATTGCTCTATTTAGATCTGTCACCGATTGACTTATGTTTTAAATGTTCAGCATGGTCCTCTATACAATTATTCGGATCAAGCGCTGACCCTATGCAAGGGTGCCAGCATCGTGTTTTGGCATATGAATGCCCGGATGTAACTCAATACTCGTGGCGGGTCGTTCTACTGATAGCTATCGTAATACTAATCGCCATAGGAGTTGTAGACAAACTCCGTGTGCATAATGTTCGCTGTACGAGCTAACGGGTATTAGTGTAACGTACACTAGGTGACTGAGATAGTAATGGGATTACGTATAACACCCTGAATGAATACGGTGTTTTTTTGCAGAACATTATATAGTGATTATCTCTTAACCCTATCGGTAGGGTGTTCACTGAGGTAAGATCGTAATATCACTTGGAATATTTAACAAATTGTCATATCATTAATAATATCAAGTAAGATAAATGTATTGTTTATGTCAGTGGTAATTGTGTGTTAATGTTGCTATTTCAGGTCATTACTGTTACAAGCCCTTCCCAAACAAGAGAACAACTCCAATGACGTCACGGAGTATGGAAGTCTTCTGAGATTCGAGGAAAGCATGGTCGGGGTACGAGAACTGATCCAATGAGTGTCAGCTTCCAATCTGTGTGGAGGTCTTTGACAGGCGACTGAGAAGCGTGGAACTAATTTCACTACGATGAACCACCTCCAGACATCTCATGAATATCAAAGACTCCTGCACATAGAACACGAGGTCCTTCCTCTATAGGTGTGTCTACAGGAGATGTGAGCGAGGACGGAGATCGTCTGGAACATTGGATGTGTGGATACTATGACTAGACCCTCCAGCAGTAACACATACAGCTAGTCAGTGGATTGACATACACAGTGTATTTTATTGATGGAGGATACCCACAACTGCTGTGTAGATCTCAACCTGGATGACGAGGACACTGCAGTTCTTAGATACACACGAGTATAGTGAACACACGAGACACAGACGTAGAAAACACTAGTCGACATGCTAGTTAATGGATATCCGGATATATCGTGTACATCCAAACAGGGATACGTGGAAACAACAGCGTATTGATAGGGTGTACATCATAGCCATGAGCATAGAAAAGACTAACTAGTTGACGCACCCACACGCACTGTAAACCTTAAACTCTAGCACAGATGTACTGCACCCATACTAGTTGACAGATACCATGGAACGGTTTGAGCTGAAGTTGAGTGGAGTTCCAGAGATGACCATGACAAGCTGCAGGATGGTGAACCCTCTTACAACTCTCAGCATTGTGTGTCTGTACGTTGAGACTCTCCTCATAGCCTACGTGGCCGCCCAGCTCAACACTCCCCAGCACAGGGCGTTCTTCAGCCTCTACATCCTAGTCATCGCCGTGTCCTTCGTCCTGACCAACACGTCCTCAGCCTTGATGGTCAAGACCTCTATGGACTTCAACGGTAGATACATCAGCCGAGTCCTATGCTTCGCCCTTCACCTGTGTCAGTTGAGTCTGGTGTGGAGGTTTGGCAAGCTGGTGTTCCTCTACGACAAAAAGGACTGGTTCGAGCTCGCTAACCTTCGCCTCGTACATGTCGCCATCCAGACTGTCCCCTTCATATCACTGCAGGGATACCTTGTCCTCTCCACGATGAGCATCCACGCCGTGTCGTTGCTCTCCCTGTGTCTGGCAATCGTGTCTGCAGCTATAAGTCTGACAATGTTCTGTGTGCGCGACCAGCTCCACGCCTGCCACTGGGAAGACGTAGCGGAGACCAAAACCAGCTCGACCAAACGATGCTGTGGCGTGTTTCTCTTTCTATTGGGAACTGTGCTCGCGCTCGCGACCAGATTTGCTTGCATTGCGCTGATGGGTCTTGTGGTGTCTTACTTTGTTCTCATCCCGCTCGGATTCCATATGCTGTTCCTGATAGTCGGATACCTGAGTTGCAAGGCTGTGAAGAGCGAGTCCTTCACGCTGAAGGAGGCTGTGACGAGGGTGGGGTTATCTTACTTGAATATATTCGACCTCGCGGAGACGGACATACTGACGGTGCAATGTAAATACGTCTCCTTCTACACGGCGATTCTGGTGGAGAACATCGTGATGGTCGCTGTATGGTTGCTGCTATCAGACGTGGATTACATTACAAAGCTGATCGTCATGGTCATCATCCTAGCTGTGTTCATATGTGCAATGGTCTTGAAGTTCATCAGTTGTGGATTCTTCTCAACGTTAACCAGTGTTCAGCTCATACCAGCAGAAACACCAGATTCGCCCACTATAATTGAGGGTAATAAAATTATGAACGGAGTTTCTCCAATACCTTCGGTAAGCTCATCTGTGCCGCATATCAAAGACAGGCGGGCTTATGATACTGACCCATCTGTAGTTACAGTGCTGGATACCCTTGAGGCTGCATACCCTACTAGTCGATCTCCTCAAAGCCTACGGCCAGCGGGGAACATTCTACATGTAACTCGTGCAGATCTGAGAGCGCAGAGTGATGCTAGAGCAAGTGACACAGATTACGGAACATACAGAACAGGAACGCATGACTCGGTCTCCATAGATGACCCTACACGAGTGTCACGGTATGCCTCACAGGATTCCTACCTGAACAGGGGACATCACCCTGGAGCCAAGAAGGGGCATCACTCTGCTACAGCTCTCCTTGGTCGTAAGGCGAGAAACCGCAGTGATATTAGTCTGGACATATGTTCATCAAACAGTCGTAATACTAACACCCTTGTGACCAGTGTGATTGCGACGAGCGAGACTTCAGCTGCCCAAACGCCTCAGGTTAGCACTGAGAAAAGTGTCAGTCCTCGTCGCAAGACTACTTTGTGGCAGAAAATGAACCTTCGATTACCATCAGTGTCCAACTTTCTAGTCAGGCTGGATAGAGCAGCGACTTTGAAAGAAGGCAATACTAAAACAGTCAAACCTAATACGACTGCGAGTTCTGATACGTTGCAGTGGAAGGAAACTCCAACGAATGGAAATACAGACAATAGTCTAGAAGAAAAGGATATGTACAGTAAAACTGCATCTCCTTCTTTAACAGACTTGACTAACTCCACAGCCGTGTGTGTAGGCACGCCCATACTGAACGTCCGGAAGTCGAATCCGCGTCCGATTCCGAGCAAACTCTTGACGAACGAAGACCGTGTCAAACTATGGCTGGCTAACATATACGGAAATCAGCCGGTTCTCAACTGCCAGTGTAGCAGCGAGTCTCATTCCTCAGACTGCACGTATGTGTATCCCCCAAGAACTCACAGACAGAAAGCGATGCTGAAGTTTAACGACTTCCTTGCCCAAATACCTCCGCATCCAGAGGCATCCCATTTCCAGAAAAAGTCGGGGAAAATCCCCCCCGCTAAGCCACCTCGACGCCAGAAGCCGATCTCGCATCAAGTGAAGGCTTCGAGTGAGATGAACCTGAGCCGTGTCAACCAGCTTCTGGATAGTGACACACCAGTAAATGACGTAGCTATGAAAGGTGTATCTGATGCCTGGGCTCCCAGAGTAGCGGGCGCACCAACATGTAAGCACAAACAAGCATTAGGTTCAGAACTGAAGAAGACACTCGAGTTGCAATACAGTCGACGAGTGTCCAAGCCTTTGAGACACAGACGATCCGTCTCTGAGACGTGTTCAGACTCGACTCCTATCTTCCAGATACAGAAGACTAGGTCACGTCAAGAACACAGACCTCGGTCAGAGGAACCCATCGTGCCATTTATAGTAAAACTCAGTGCTATGGAGTCTCTCGTGTGACGTCACTGCCATTCATCTGATCTAATGTTCCTGTTGCAAGAATCTCGTGCTATTATTGACAACTTATGAAATAAAATAGCCCTGAGATTACGAAATGTTTTTGAGTACAAACTCATGCTCAACTCAATGATTTGTTCACAAATCCCCGTATGAAATTTGAGCTTGAGCATAAAATTGTACTCAAAATATATCGTAATCTCAGGTCAGGGCGTCGATGTCATGTTCAACTAATATTTTGGATTAGGGTTTAAACGTAAAATCTTCAGGATCCACTCCTTTCTGCAGTATGCTTAAATTAATTATGTATAAATATTGTACTTACTCGTGTATCTGAACATTACGACATAAACACTTCTCTGAACAAAGCAATAAATTATTGTTTAATAAAAGTTATTCTTTTAACACCAAATATATCTGCAATAACTTAACACAATACAGTTGCCAAACTGTACATTTGCCTCATTACTGCATTAACTCTTAAAACGTTCTGTGAACGATATCTTCATCTGTATATCATGCAATAAACGAAAGCCAAATATATATGTAAAATTGTTTTTCTTGATTATTATTTGTTTTTCTGTGTTTGTTACTTCTGAATTTTCTATGTGTATTCTTATATACTATAAAGAATGGTTTTATTAGCAAATTAGTATTCTCATTTTTATATTCAAATGCAACTAGAAATGCGATCGTATTTAGGTACAAAGTGTGTGTTTTAAATACTGCTTTGACTAGTATGGTTAGGTGTGGGGTGAGGCAGAATGAAAATTACAAAGTTGGGTAAAACGACTGGGGGTCGGCTGGTCCACCCTGCCCCATGGCAAACTACAGCCCTACCTACCTAAATACTTTAATAAAATAACATGCATCTTCGGTAATTATTGAAAAATTATACACTCGATACAAGCAAATAAACCATTCGATACCTGTATTTAAACTAATTCTTTTACGCGCGCTTCAAACGACACATTACGTCTGTACTTGGACTAAATCATCTCTTTTAGAATAATATAGTACTAGTATTGTTCTTTGGACACATTTTGTAGGAAGAATGTAGGATATGTAGGAGATAAATGCTTCTCACAATCGCAAAGTTCCCGTGAGGTACCATTAATTAGCAACATAGCCTAAGGTGGGAATTTCATTTTTGAAGCGTACGTAAAATATTCTATATGTATGCGTAATTTGTCAAGCATAAATAATGTTGTTTTCATGTCTTTGTAAATAATTTATTGGAAGTGATACGAAAATGGATGTTGTAGATCAAAGCGGTACATTTATTTTAATTATCCATGTTCTGCTGGATTAGGTACAGACACTGCACTTTAGGGAATCTCTTGTTGTTTCCTGCATGGAGGGAGTAAACAAGTATACTGGATTAGTTTTATCAGGAAAACAGCAAGTTGCCATTTAATCAATTAATTACAGTGTAAGGTCATCATGGAATACTACTAATATAGAATTTCATTATTCAAAATCAATAGTTAATTACCATATCTTCTGGTGTGGGGTCAAACAAACGTAATGACTATCTTACACCATAGTTGCGTATGTAATGCGTCACAGTGTTAAATAATGTATGTCTCTCTGTGTGCTTATATCTACAACTTTAAAGATTGTTAATTATTACCTGGCTCATCACCGTTTCTGAAACAAATGGCAATTTGAAATAGAATATTTAAAGTAGTGTTAATAAAATGAGCTTATAATAGTCAATGGTCAATTCTTGTATTCGTTATTGAAGGATATGATTATTGGCACTGTATAGCTACTGTAATACTTGTCTGTATGTATATATCTACACTGTTATGACTGTATAGTCTCATCACGGTGATCACTTCGCTGAGTGTAGGATGTTAAGTTAAGAATTAATCGTTGTATGGTCATTGCGTAATTCCTTGTTTAAAATATATTATAGAGCTGATAATATTGTTCGGTGAACTCTATCTACCTTCGTGTAAAGCCCTGAACAAATAAGCCTTGTTTAGTGCCATTAATGAGAATAGCTGAGAGAATATTTCCTCCGCGCTCTGTAGAGCGTGAATAAATACCCAATATCTATATTTTTTGTCTTTCTGTACCAATAGGTATCAATACCAATTAATATCTGCATCTTACAACAAACACGTAATGCAATGCATGATCAAATATACGATTAGCGAATAATTGCATACATGCACGTTATATTTATTATTAACATCTTAGATATGTTACCTAATGCCTGTCAAATAAAACCATACGCAATGAAATAATATATACACAATTGCATGCTATATTCTATTAAAGAATTTGAGTGAGTAATCTACATATGGATTTCAGCGATTACAATAAAGCTAGGAGAAAGAACTACATACTACACATCGACGCTGCTTGTGTTTTTAAACATTTAATATGCCCTTTGAATGTCTAGTGACCTTGTGCGTGGATCAAACAAACAAACCTGGATATTCAATACTGTACATTCGTTCATTGTGTAAGTATATTATATACTCAACAACATTATACAAGGGACAAGGAGAAGGACAAGGACAAGCATCCTACGTACCATTCTAACGGTGCCATTCTTTTTCCAATGTCTCTGAAATGTCTTGAAGAGTACCTGACCCCTGTAGACGATTGGGAATTCTTCATTATTAAAGTATTATGTAGAGCTAAATTTACACGTCCAAAAAGGCTTAATTTCGTTGAGTACTATAGTGCGTGTTAAGAAACAAGGCTCGTTCAGTCTGTCTATGGCTTGTGGTTACGTTCATATATAATTCTAAGTAGTCCAGTTTATTGGAAGAACACTGTAATAATATGAAAATTGGAGCTTAAAAATAAAAGTTTAACAAACTTAATTATTACAGGTATTTTATATACCATCGAGTTACCGGTTTTCGGGGTATTAATCTTTTAAACGAGCTGCGCACGATCTGTTGACGATTGTATCAAAATTTTAATGTTAAACGAAAAGATCATTCACTTCC
>JAUTBQ010197027.1:0-10001 GCA_032361185.1 Lepetodrilus ovalis | reverse complement strand
AGAAAGAGAGAGACAGAGAGAGGAGAGAGAGCGAGAAAGAGAGAGACAGAGAGAGGAGAGGAGAGAGAGAAAGAGAGAGAGGTAAAACAAGAGAGAGAGAGGTAAACAAGAGAGAGAGAGAGGTAAAACAATAGAGAGAGAGTTAGAGAGTCAAACAAGAGAGAGAGAGAGAGAGAGAGAGAGAGAGAGAGAGAGAGAGAGAGAGAGAGAGTATACTGAAGAGAACAGATATACATAGGTGGATGCACGTGTATATGCTATTGGTATTGTCTCTCCACCAATTTTGAACATTACTTTTATTAGTATACATATTATTAGATACCACTCCCAGGCTTTTAAATAACATGTTGGCATTGACACATTTCAAATGTCAAATTACATATATTAATATAAAATATGATATATTTAGTCTGCATTACAGTATTCATTATTCAACAATTTGACATAATTATTATATATGTCACTCATTCGTAGAACTGTAGAACACTGGATTGTAATATTCGATCAAAATTGTAATACCTTCACATTGCGCCTTGAACTGTAACTAAAATTATCTCGAATTGAAACAATTTACCGACTTTATTATTTATGTGAATTGGCAATACTTCCAAAATACTCGAATTGTTTCAGGTTTAGCGACTCAAATTGTAACACAATTCCTTTGAGTTGAGTACCTGACTATTCTTGATTTGAATACAATTTCTGAATCGCCATTCTAGTGTTCCAGAGACTCCATAACAACCTGTGCGTTTGTGTTAATATTGATTTATATTTATCTTTATAGATCTCACCTTTTGAGTAGCAATCTCACCCATTCATTCTACTTTGAAATAACATAAAATAAAATAAAATAAAAAACTATGCTTGAGCAGCTCGACATCTGCAAACTAACAAAATAATCATCAACTGGCTGCTTGAATATAATGATACCGTAAAGAGCACGACGCTGGGAGACAGTATATATGCATTCATTGGATTGAAGATAGAACTATTTCTATGTGCTGTACATCTCGTGTCAACCATACACTTCAATGCAGGGAGAATCTATTGCTTTGAGATGCTAGCCTCCCTTTAAACAGAGAGGGTCATAATTTGACCAGCATGCCATCTTCATCAGAAAAAAAACCCATCATGATTTGTTGAATATTAGTTATTTATCGTGGACAACTGGTGACAGTTATATGCATTGATAGCATCTCATGAAGCAAAGGTCATCGGACGATGTACGGACGATTGAAGAGGGGTGAAAGAGGAGGGCCAAACAACGGGTGATTCACAATGCCCGAATAACCGGGTGGGGGTGGTGGTTGGGAGGAAGACCGGCATATCGACACTTTCTTCAAGATCCTTTTCAACAAGTAGTGTCAAATTTAGAAATTGCAGTTTGCTTCCAGACAAAGAGTGTCACGGCAAGTTGATGCATGGGTGGCTAGGGATACTGCAGGGGGATGCGCTTGTCCCGTGTCTCTTTACATCAACTGATGGCGGCATTTAGTTGATTAGAGACGTAGGTGAGAGCTGTCAATTAGAACAAGTACGTCGATGAATGGAGCACACTGGACCAACAAAAGGAGCTGTTATTAATCGGCCTTTTCTTGATATCTGACACGTCAGATAGTTTTTATTGTATACATATTCTAATTCCATGGTAATGTTTATAAAGACCAATATTTAGCTTTACTTTAACACCGCATTAATACATACTTCATTGTATTTTGTAAATGACACAATTTGTTGCATTAAAGGCAAGATAATGTATGGATTGCTAGTCGAACTGCAGGATAGGCACCTGTCCTTTTGCTCAAGGTTTGTTAGCATATTTTATGGTCAAACATATATTTGTTTTACCTGAAAGTATGCTGTATATTGCGTATCAAGGGTAGTGGGCAACATTATTTCTATTTTTATCGGCAAATGAACCATGTAGCATCCACTGACCTGCTTCCCTACTGACATTTTGATCTCTGACAGGATAGTGTCCATCCCTGATTGCCTGCAAATGTTAATGAACATATATTGCACTAACATACAAAGGTTTACCTCACACTCCCTATGGACAGTTAGACAGCTGTGGACATGTACAGTACATTTGATATTGAAGACGAATTTCATTTTATACTGAAATGTTCAGCATATCTTGAAATTCGAAGATTGTATATCAAAACATATTATTGGAATAATGCTTCTGTTTTCAAACTTAGTGAATTACAACATTTTAAGCAATTATGTAATTTATTTAAATATCTGTGTAAAGCTAATCAATTAAGAAGTGAATTTTAGTAAGTTAGATACACTATAATGTATTTGTGTTTGTTTCTGAAGTTTTGAATCAAATCATTAATATGCTGATTAATTGTAAAGTTAAAGCCAAGTAAAGAATTGAATTTGATTCGGGGTTACGTCTTGTACACAAACCTCCACAGGAAGTCGATACAATGATACAAGCAGTTACATGTTACCTTGGTAATTATGAAAACTGTAACATTGACTGTACATTATCCTGGCCTTCATTTCTCGGGATAAACCTAAATATATATGTTATTTCTTGTAATAGTAGAAGTAGTGTTAGAAATTCAGAAAATAATAAGGGTTCTTTCTTTATTAGGAGGTCCAATGTTAATGGTTGTCAACATTGTAATGTCCAGGGGGTTCAATAGATACCTTTAACATTGCAGATTTTCGTATGAACACCCCCACATTCCGTTTAGGACTCTCCATGACGTACACCCTGCCACAAATACAGATTGTGTCTTGGAGAAGGTTGCATATCGCAGTGATATGGCTAATTAAACTTGTGAGCAACATATTTCCATGGCAACAGCAAACTGTTTTTAATAGAAGTGAAACATGTGGCAACTTGGTTATCACATTATGCACTTATGGTAATTAGAAATCATTAGTTGTAATGTAAACTAGAGATACTCATGCACTACAATAATCTGCAATAACTTGTTTCACGTGCACTGTTTTGCTTAGACTCGGGATTCAGCAGTGAATAAAGTTAATAATGTCACTTAAGGCACAACGGTATTCTTTGAATTCACATAGTGAGTGAGTTATTGTTTTACATCTTTCACCCTAAAGGTGTATTTATATACTTTTGACGCCGTCACACGGCGCAAATAGCTAGCACACGCTTACCTGTGTAGCAACCCCTAAACACTCCCACATTAAGATCACTCTGAAGTGTTTTGAGTCTACTACGCCGGTAAGCATGTGCTAGCGAGTTGCGCCGGATGACGGCGTCAAAAGTATAAATCCACCTACGAATTCTCACCGAAACCTCATTCTATTATAATTTGGAAAACATATTCTTCTATCTCATGCTCCAGTAGGACGGGCCCGAGAATGTGTGTGATAGGCGTGGCCGTATTGGGACCATTATGTTATTTAAACATTAATTATTCTCATAAAACTACAAAGAATTGACAAGACAGGAATATATGGATGAATTGCAAGGAATGACCATGATATATGACACCGTATCGCAATGCAAATGCTGCTCAACAATATTGCTACTACATTACGTCTACAATATTAATCGTGTGTGAATTTGACGTCAGTAAATTTCATTATTACTGTCCAATATTTTTATTATTAATCCATACTTCATTTTAAAACAATATGACGTACTAGTATGCATCTTATTTTTGGCACGCGCGAATTTACGTATGTAGTTATTTTCTGGAAATTAAGGATGATATTTCGTATTGAAATACAAATTACAATTTTTCACTGGTTTATTGATATCATATTTTAGGAATATATGACCTTTATCGGTGCCAATCACGATCCAATATTTAACAAATACGTTCATCAAAGTAAATTATGTCTTGTTCTATATCAAAATCTCTTTAACATGTCTAATTTTATCACGCAGGTCTGAATCTATTTATACTAGTATTATACCCCTAGTGAAAATCAACAGAGTTCTAACACTCTCCAAAAGTATAGTTATGCACAGGTGCCGCATTTCACTTCAATTAGATCAAACGCTTGCCTTGAAATGTATGTTTTCGCCCCATAGTTCTTTATATGACCCTTTGGTCCCTATTGTAGAAACCTATCTAATAACAACGCTGTCCCCTACGCACAATGTTGTGCGCCCACTCAGAAACGACCGTGTTATCCCTTTGAAGTCGTATAGTGATTCTCGTCCAGCGTCTTTAATTGACATAAATAAAGTCAGTATTTAGGGGCCATCCCATATATCGTGCAAGGTACTAGTATAGCTATTGTATACATGCATACGTGTTCATATATACTATAGTATACCCTACTAGGCCCGGCTAGGAGTCTACCTTCGTATGAGTCGCACGCTTAGGCTCCCGCTCCATCTTTTATCCACGTGCCTATATACACCCCAGTCAGTCCACTAGCCACGCCCATCATGCTCCATAATCAAAAGCAGTGGTATTAAACAACCTGCCTCCATAGAACCGCCATTAATGCACGCGTTCATGTTGGAGAGTTAAACACGCCTTTTAGGCGCGGATTTGTCTGACCTGCTTTTCGTGCACTTAGCCGAGATATATTTTCTATTTTTTAACGGTCAACAAAAGATCCCTGGACATTCGGATTTCGTGTTTTATACTGCAGGAATTTATTAAAATCGGTTAACGATATGCCAAATTTAATGCAGAACCCATTACAGGATCATAGAATCAGTGTGGCGATCTGTCCTTATTTAGATACGAAATATAATATGCTCAGCACCATTAATTAAGGGCCAGTACTATTTTTGGACACACACTTAGCTTTATCCTTTTTAAACATTGGAGACTTTCTACGCCTCTAGACTGTAGCTATTCTTCAGGAACTATCAGCTTTATTGCTAGAAGAATGGCACCAGATTCCTCACACCGAGTTCCGAACATTGTTGGAGAGCTTCTCCATACAATAATAATAACATGTCGACCCTTAATTTATTTTATTGAGTAAACCTAAAATTGTAAATATGAGACATTAAACTGATGAGGTACCTGCATATACAGTCAAGTAATCGGAATTGTGTCCAGTGTCATCTAGTTCGAGTATGTTCACATTATCCAAGCTACTGTGATGCACATGCTTATGCATGCATGGGTATTATTTCCTCTATACTAATCATGTTAAAGTGACAAAGAAACAAAATTCATATTCTATAAACCTAAGTAACTGATGATCCTACACCACACCACGTACACTGACTGACGTCCTTCCAATTGATCTGCTATCGATGAAAGAGCTAATGCTCGCGGCAGTCAGTTTGTTTATTTACATTGTCTATGTTAGTCACGTGGTTAGAAGGGTACGCAGTGACTGGTCCTCAGTCAGACTGTTTCAGAGAGGTCATACACTCCTGCTCACCTAGCAGTCTATGTAAATAAAACAAAACCTGTCTGCTAGGAAAATGAGCTGATTTATCGATAGCAGATCATTTGGAAGGAAATCAATCACATTAGTTGGCGTAGGATCATGAGTATACAATATGAAATTCGTTATTGAGTCACTTTTATTAAGTATTACTAATAATCTGATCGGTCTTGGATACATTCACCATAGTATATATAATTTAGTGATGTGTATGCACAATATTACTTAATATAATAATAATGTTAATGATCGCAACCGCAAACATACCGTGTTTTGCCGGTTATACATTAAAAACGTTTGTTTTGAGGAGGTCCTACTGCGAACTATTGCGAGCTATGTTAGTATAATTCAATATTATTTAATTTCAATGTTATTTCATAGTGTATCTGTTACATGTATATGATTTAATAAAATAAAGTTTTTATTTAAGATTTGTTACTAATAGTATTTAATTCGCATGTGCAATAGTATTGCTAGTTTTACATCGTATACGTTAGTATATCACGATTGACGTTCGACGGAAGGTATTTATGCCTGTTACCTTTTTAATGCGTAAGTATGCCGTGAAAACAAGTCTACAGAAAAATTAACACATGCTGCTCCCCATGCACTCTAAAAGTTATAAAAACTTATAATACTGAGCCTGCGATCAATACAACAACATCCGTAACAATAAAGAGATTAAGAGAATCGTCGACTAACATTTTAATATAGTTTGGGTGTCAATACTTTACGCCAACTTACGATTGCATACTAGTATTCATTATTGTTTGTAAATAGTTTGACGGTCGTTGACATTGCAAATACGAGGATCTAGCTTCAAAGAGTCAATGACTTGAATTTCGTATTATTTATGAAATCCATAGGGAAAAATCACGTTTACAGTCATATAATACACAGAAGAACACAAATTTATTTTCCGTGGTTAGACGTCTCTAATAGGACGTGCAGACGTGTTGACGAGCTTGTTTAAGGTGTTGTAGTCTAGTGTGTTAGAAATGCATAGTATTAATGAATAACACCAGACCAAGCAAACCCCTCATTATAAACGCTTGAGAAAGGGGAACACTTACACAAGGTATATTAGTGCTACCTAGTCGTAATAAAACTACCTTGAACTTCTGTACCCAGATGTCGAAGACGTCGTTAACGAATTGCGGAATAACTCTACTTGACTTAGGAGCGACCCCACTTATCAAGAACGGTAACTCCTAAAATCAGGAACTACTTCTGTCTCTCTGAGTTATCTGTTGGCGGTCTTAGGCTGAGATTGTTGGTGCAGGAGCGCTCAGGACGCAGGGTAGAGGTAGGCCACGTGTTGAACGGGTATCGGGTATCGACGGAGCCCCAAATTACCGTCGTGCGAGGTAATCCTTCTGGCTCCTCCTTTAGTAGCCCGGGTAGAATGGGTAACCTGATGAGGGGGACGTGTGATCACAAGAAACCCAGTCTGCCCTTTCACCCTGTTCCTGCTCAGTCTCTATCTCGGCTCCTTAGGGCTTTGCTACCCCCTCCCAACACACACAACCAAAACCTCTGCTAATGACCAGGTTGAAGTTTGCCTAATTAAAGTGATGATGAAACTGACAGTACCTGTCAATCACACTGCCTGGTGGTGGTCCCGAGTAAGAGGGTTCTGGGGAAGATTGGTGAAAAGATGGCGTCATAATAGATCCACGGCCAGTGACTGATCGAACACTGTGGGAAATTATGCGTGTGAATAAACTGATGCAGTGAACTAGTTTGAAGATGACAACGTGTGACAAAGTTAGACTTATCTTTTATAGCTATTGGATTATAATAAAACAAACGATGCATTAACACATTTCTTCAACGGACGCATGTAACATAATTGGAATGATGTTGAGGACAATCGTCGCAGAGATTATTGCCCAAAGGGGAATATTTTTACATTACAAATATAGCACTCACACATAAAACAGAACGACACATGCCAATAATAACAACAACAACGAGAGACAGAACATTACATGTACAACACTACGATGCATTAACAGAACATTGCATGTACAACACTACGATGCATTAACAGAACATTACATGTACAACACTACGATGCATTAAGTAGTCTAAATTGTCCTTTTGGCCAGATGTAACATTTATTGGTTAACACGTGAGTCAAAACATTCAATACACCCAGACATTTTGTCCCTTATTTCACCAAATATGTTGTTTTATTCTAGTTTTTAAGCGAAATACCATTAAACCAACACCAAATAGAAAATACTAAAACTGATTGGATTTAACTTTTGTGAAATAAAAAATGTTTATTGTAGAGAAACATTAACGAATCTAAGAAGCCGGAGAAAGTGTTAACGGGTCTGGCACTTCTTGTATATGGCGTCTGTGTTTTGAGAGAAAGTGAGCATTATCAATACTTTTCTAAATGTGTGTGTACTCCGTCACGATTTTTACTTTATATCCATTTATGACCACCGGTGTGATGTTGGATGTTTATCTTCTGAAGACGAGTATTAGTTATTTTGTATGTTTAATACAAGCATTTAGCTCCAGAAATTTGCCATTAGACCAATCTAGAAGCGTTGTACATGTATTCCCATTCTCGTAGAGTAAACTGCTAAGGGTCGTGTCGTCGGCAAATTACTGCCAAAAATCTGGAATAGCGCTGACATAATCATTCGTATAAAGAATGAACAACACTGGTGATAACAAACAACCTTGGGGAGATCACTTTATCATACTGTGATCGGTTACTCCAAAAACATGCAATCCACTTAATGAGACACGAATTTACATCCAGGTCGAACTTTATTTGTAATAGAATATTTTTGGATTGTATGCTAAGTGTAAGCGAGAGGAATATGCTGTCATTTCGATATTAAGACGTAAACGTATGGATCAAAGCAACAGTAGAGGGAGAGGTAGAGACATGCCACTTTACATTGAAAGAAAAAAAGAGAGTAGGAAACGCAATCCTTTCTAAGATTAGGTCTTTCTTCAGTTGACTGGGAATTAGGACAATTGAGTAAATGGTTGTGTTGCTTCCTTTCCCGTTGGTTTGGGAGGTCCTACACAGTTTAGTTTTACTTACATGTACACCATCATCATCCCCAACTACAGATATCAACAATCGTAATTATTGCTACTCAATCATATAATGAGTACTAAATAACATACTCTATGATTTCAGGGCGTTCAGTTGACGGCAAGTTTATTACAGTAGCAAGCAGCATCACATCTAAAGTATATTGTTCCATTAGTTTATCCAAGTAATTAATTTTGTTCTTCAGACTATAGGGCACAATGTATACCTGTACTAGTAATACATTGTTATAACCTACAAGGTAGGTACTTATTTTTGAAGTACAGTAATAGGTTGTACTGCGTGGGATACTGGTTTACTACATAACGTAAGTTCGTCATAAAAAAACTTGTGTAACTCCGAACTAAAAGGCAAGTATAAAGGACTACGTCAAATAGGAAAGCATAATAATTCATTTTACAGTGGAATGAGGCAATACAATACTACACCAACAAAAACAAATCTCAACAAAAATGCTAGCGGAACAGTCGAAATATCATATTTAATCCGCTGTATATACATACTGTAATAATATTTTCAGAATGCAGCCTCATTTGCATAAAGAGTCCATACAGACGTATATTAACATCTGTTGCCATCTCCGGTTCTGGATAAATCCACACTTACCTAACAGCCTGTCACGCGCGTCAAGGAAGGTCCGGATTATATTTGGTAAAACATATTTTTTTCAGGTTTCTTTGTATGCTTGTACTTGCAAAATCTGCACTCACCTCACGAGCTCAATGCACTATGAACGGTGAATTGCGAAACTTCACAGACCCGTTTTTCTTAACGGTTGGGATTCCAACACCTGTTACATATACCCGCTATTCAATCGCCATAGAATTTTTTAACTACCTTTACAACATACCCGGCAACATATGTTGGCCTGTATTGACCTATTCTTACGGTAATGTCAAGGTAACCCTCATGCTTATGCTCGCATTTGGATGTGGAAATACAACTGTTTCTCCTAGTCTAATTTAAGGACAAGTGATAGTGTGCAAGTAATAATTAGTGTCGGAATTTTCCTTCGAATCCATCAACTATTAATAGGCGTCTAGCCGTGTATTCCTCTAATTGACACTGCGATCATCTTTAAGTATCACGGTTATGTCGCAATTGCAAGATTGTTCTAGCCCGGATTTAGGTTGATCAACCACGCGATAACGCATACACACTATATTGAGGAGCATGGCTAGCATAGCTTGTAATGGAAGAACATCATCATCATCATCACTATAATCCTCATGATAATAATAATAGTAGCAGTAGTAGTATTACTACTACCACTACTACTACTACTACTACTACTACTACTACTACTACTAAAACTACTACTAATAATAATATTACTAATACTACTAATACTACCAGTGTCAGAAACTTTAGTGTTACGGCCACTTGCCAACCGGGCCAGTAACTATTTAATTTCTACTGGCCCTGTTCAAAATAAGCTGTCGTGGCCCAGAAGCCAACTGAATGTCATTAAGTATCACTTAATATTTTGCTGGCCCGACGGACTCTCAAGTTTACAAAACTGCTGGCCCGAAGTGAAACTCACTGGCCTGGGGCATCCGGA
>JAUTBQ010197016.1:0-10001 GCA_032361185.1 Lepetodrilus ovalis | reverse complement strand
CTTTCTGTTAATAAAAGTTTCACTATAAAATATTGCATTTGAAACTTTTCATTTTTGCAATGTCTCATGTGGAATAGCCCATATACTCTACAGTGGTATACCCAGTTTATGTATGAAGGGGAGGTAATTTATTCAATGGGGAGGTAACTGAGTCAAAAACGGAGGTAAACAATATTGATCAGGCTTGGACAATATTACTATTAGGGAACAATTAATGTTGCCCGGATCCAAATCTGGCACAATTTAATGATGCATTTTAGAAAAAAATTCATCACCAAAATCAATGTGATGAAATAATGTTTAATTATGGTAGTCAGGTGAACTTGTAAAACTACAGTTAACACATTTCGACACGTTCACAATAATCCATCCCTGAGAATATCAGCCTTGGACCATTAATGGTGGCAGGAATTTCAAAGATCATTATTATTGTTGCGAATAAACAAAAACAAACATATCCACTAATATGCCAACTGGCAATGATGAGAGATAAAAACTTGACTTAGGCCGACCTATCTTTTACCAATTGTAGTTACAAAAATACATATTTCATGACAGTTACAGAAATATCCTTATTAACAAATTTCATTACAGTTACAGAAATACACATGTATACTTATTAACACATTTCATTATAGAAATATCCTTATTAACAAATTTCATGATTGTTATAGTTAAATATGTCTACAACAAAATTGAAAACAATGGTTTCCCCTGTTGTTGTTGTTGTTGTTGTTGCAGTGGATGGACATCTTGATATTGTCGTACAGGCTCCTGTTCATTTGGCTGCACAACCTGGTTCACTGCAAGAGCACGACCTTCACCTTCGATTGCATTGATACCTTCTCTTGAACTATCCGGACCTTGATTTCGACTATGGCCTTGAGTGGAGTCACTTCTAGCATGAGTGGAGTCACTTCTAGAATGAGTGGAGTAACTTCTAGCATGAGTGGAGTCACTTCTAGCATGACTACTAGGAGATTGACATGATTGAGACTGGGAAACTGCAACAGCAAGACCATATGTGTTTGGACGTGAAGACGAATCTCTCTGCACATGTTCTACAACAGGACCAGCTGATGGTCTTGTGCTGGTAGAGGTTTGTTCCACAGAACTGACAATTGGACGCGAAGAAGAACTATACGTAACTGAGCTGTTCTTACTGGCTGAGGGAGAACTGCTAGAAAATCTGAACACACTTCTACTAGCACTAGAATATGCAGGACACGACGATCCGAAAGGAGCACTTGAAGAAGGTGTTGACTCTGAAGCAGGATCAGAATTGTGACTGGAGGACCTTCCAGTCCCGCTCGGAGCGTCTGTGACAGGACATGAGGACACAGCAACATTGCTGCCAGTTGAACAGGACAATGGTGGAACCTTGGCAGCAGTTGATGTCAAAGCCGTGCCTTGTCTGAAGGACCCGTAGTTCTTCTGCGAGGACAATGCCGGAACCCTGAATACTGGAGGTGTTGGTCGAGGGAATGTGCTGATGGACAAGCCCGTGGAGGTGCTGATGGACAAACCTGTTGAGGTGCTGCTGGACAAACCCGTTGAGGTGCTGATGGCACTGTCTGGTTTCATTGGTTGTGATGCCACAGCCGATAACTGCCTTGCATCTTCTGTTGAGACCGGACGAGTTTGGTCAGACTTGCGGTGAGCAGACGGCAACATGAAGTCTTTCCACGACGACTGTCTTTGTACAACTTTGTTTGCTGCACTAGGCAGAGTCGCAGATGCAGTCAACTGGTCTGAATCCGACACGGGTGACCCTATTGCTGAATTTGCGGCAGAATCACCTCGCTTATAGGGTTTAAATGCAGATGTTGGAGAGGAAAATCCCACTGGGGAAAACCCTGACATGTCAACACTAACAGGTGATACAGGACTAGTGGCCACACCATCACTTGCCTTTATTTCTCTGAGGGCAACAGGAACACCAGGAGAATTTGTTCTTGGTTTCCTAGAATCACCTGAACATGAAAACAGTCTCAGATGGCTGGGTGGATTACTGGACCTTGAGCCTTTAGCTGATTGATCAGGATCTTCTGTAGCAGACTTCCTCTTTGTACTTGGAGAATGTTTAGGAGAGGAGTGAGCAAGCAAGCTGTCAAATCCATTTGCAGTACTGTACACAGCCATTGCCCCAGTCGTCTCACTTTTCGACTGATCACCTTGGGTGTTCTTGCAAATTTGCAGCTGGATGTAATCAGCTTTATACCTTGAACTTTTGTTCCAACCATTGTATTCGAGTTCAGCTTTCTTCAGCAGATTGAGCAGAGCACCTTTGGATGCACTCGAGTCGGGTATGGACATGGGACCGTCCTCGGTTGTATCGTCACCAATGTTTCTCTGCCATGTCCTCCGGTTCTGCCTGGAATCTGATCTGGACGTGTCAGGGACATCCTGCAAATCGGACCCAATAGGACATACCTGAGGAGGCTTTGTAGCCAGATTGTGCAGAGGTAGAGACACGGATGATGCAGTAGATCCACTTCTCTTCGACTGACCATTGTCTCTGCTGTTGCAAGCAGACATAGAGCGAGGTTCTTTGGTCGTGTTGGTCCCACCATTTCTTTCTGGTCTGCTACTAGACTGATTAGGTCTGTTGGATTGATTAGGTCTGTTGGATTGATTAGGTCTGCCGGACTGATTAGGTCTGTGATGTCCTCTGCTTTCGGACTGGTGACCCGTTGGAGGAACATTTCTCTGATTTATGTATAGTTCACTTTCCTCGAATTCATTTGCAACATATTTTACGCCAGAGCTGTGTTCGTTCTTTGGAGCTGGTCTGTTGAGGTTGACAGACAGGTCACTGGATTCCCGTCTGTTGCTCACAGGTGTTGTTTCTCTACTCCCAGGAACATGCTGACTTTGACCAGACGCACTTCTGATGGCTACGTGTGCTTCGATTATCGGCACAGTTTCGGAAATCTCATCTTTACAGCAATTAACATTTTCATAGATTTTATCTTCATCAATATCACAGCTGTGAACACAATCTCTGAGGGTTTCATTATGAGCATTGATGGTCAACACCTGATTGTTGATATGTGGAGCAGGAATATAAGTATCTCTTATAGCTTCCTCATATGGCGGCAAATCTTCTTCATCAAACTCTGTAGGTAGGCGATCATTGGCATGATCATGGACAACAGCTTCCAGATCACCATTGTATAATGCTATACGTTCAACTTGAACGGGCACTGGAATTTCGTTCCTCTGGTTTTGCGAGCGCTCACTTCTATTCCTCGAATTCCTGGAACCCAAACTTCCTCCCCGTTCTCGCCTGTCTTCGCTCCTCTGAGATCGATGTCGCTTATCACGTTTATCGTGATGTTTGTCTTTATTTCTTCGCATAGAATCGGAGGTGGACGCCCCAGGCAAGAATTCTTCAGCTTCTCCTCGCCTTCGATTCCCCTGGTCACTGCTCCTCCGAGAGTGACTCCGTCGTGATGACCTTTCAGCCAATGGTGCGCGGCTACTCGTGCTAGATCGTGGATCATTGCACCCAGTTCTGGCACTACTTCTTTGCAGTGGACTTGTAACTTTTCTTGTGGTCGTTCTGTCAGTGGAATACTTAATTTTCTTCTCAAAAACTACATATTTGAAGCATATAAAAAGCGTAGCAATATTAAGCAGGAAGCTAAATATGCTGAACACAAGCGCAAGGCCGTGAACCAACACCGTAGAATTGTGCCTCTGGTGATGACTGTCTAAATCCTGCGGATTGAAGATTCCAAAATGGTAAAAATTGCTTTCATAATCCAGTCCACCCGACGATAGAATCAGCATTACAAAAGACATGAGCGTTCCGACAACGGAGGAAGCAAAGTATATTTTTGCGACGAGAAGCCCTCGTATTTGGGAAACTATTATTCCCATTATTCCAGAGATGAAGATAATCAGGCCACACCATAGTCCAGTTCCGACATAATGCCCCCATATTCTGTGAGTGAACGCCAAAACGCCAATTACGACCTCTCCCAGGCCCAAAAGTGAAATTAGAACTCCCAAGACCAGTACTTTGATGTAGGGGAACTGTATTTGAAGCTGCACTTGAAGCCTGGACATGGTTACTTCTCAACATTAGTGACGACATAAACACCCTATTTGATCCAGCCGATTACACATTAGACTTATCGGGTGCATGGACGTTTTAGCTGCGCCATCACCTGAACAAATGTCAACAAACTGGAGAAAGAACCCCAGACAGCATGTAAGTATCAGACTTCCATTAGCTGGTTCCTGCGTAAATGGTCTCCATAACACAACCACACGCATCGTGAATGAACATTCTTCAAAGTTATCACGGTCGCATAATCCGAGTATCGTTTTGTTGGCATCTGAGGATAAAATTATATCCGATGTATCAACAAGCACCTGCACAGGTACGACTTTGACGTACAGAACTAAACAGAAACTATGGCGTTCATTGGACGAGAACCTCCCGACGGAACCAATCACTGGATACGTATCTAAATATAGCGGAAATTACCAAAGCAAGGGAAACAAGCATGGCGACCAAAACATTTGCAGATGAAATTTGCAAAATTGCTTTCGAAGGAAATATTCAACTAATACGACAGAAATTACGGAATAAAGAAAACTTGGCAACGCAATATGATAGTGTGCGTTTGTTGTACTTGTCGTTGCAGATTAAATTAGAATTAATTCATACGGCCGGTGTATGCCTCTTACAAAACGGTGACTGTGCTATTTAGAAATAACTGCGGTTATTTTAGGGGCGCTTTTTTGGTGGTGTCGGGGCAGGGGATGTACATTAAAAATCTAGATAGTGCAAAGACAGAAACATATTTCTAAAATTAGTTTATAGTTTTTAAGATGATTATAGTTTATTGTTCTGAAGATTCAAGATAACGTGATTAGTGCAGTTTATTCCCATGCAAAATAGCTTTTCCCCACATTTCTTTAATGAACCTACAAAGAAAATATGTAGTGTTGCAATGTACAGGACGGACATCGGCATGGGAATCTCTAAAAATAGCAAGGATACCTTGATATTTACAGTGAGAAAGGCAGTATATGGAGAGTCCACCACTGAAATAAAAATAAATAGGTCATGCTGTATGAACAATTTAATAATCCTTTTTATATGTAGTCAATTATTCATATTAAGCATATCAAGTTGAAATAAGTTGACTTTTAAATACAGTGTCAACTCGATATAACGCTGAAGTTGGGGTCCATGACATAACCCCCGTGTTATAGTACCCGCCTTATACGATATTTCAGGGAAATAACAAAAATAAAAATGGGATCTACGTATGACCCCTGCCTTATATTTGAATCCCCTGTGTATCAGACCGTGTTATATCGAGGGGGCATTGTATGTGTCTGAGTACTACCTCCCCTGTCCTGCAACTGGCGAAATAAGGTGACAGCAATATATTGGTGCACATAGCCTAAATAATACGCAGTAAGGAAATTGTTGAATAGCAAAATAGGTATAGGCATAGCAGGGTTTAACTTAAGTTTCAATTTTTGGGAGTCCTGGGAACGCATTGTGGTACACTTTTAGCATCCCGAATTTATAAAACATGTAAAAGTTAGTTGAGCAGTTAGTTGGAAATATATTATTGTTATTGTTGTAGTTTTTATTGTCATTGTAGATTCAATTACCGTAATTCTCCTAATAGTTTGAACTCTCTAATTATTTTAACACATTTATTAATCGGCGAAAATAACAAAAAATCCATCCCTAATTATACGAAAATGACCGTTTTGGGGAAATTGTAATTTTCTAATTATTCAAACAGTAATTTTTCAAAACAATGAAATATTTTTTTATTATTTTTTAAATCAGCACAGCATTTTGGCATATATCGATGGATGGATTAGAGCTTTACGTTGTAGTGGGACTATTTAAAATTTCAAATATCCTTCAAAACAGTGCATACTAAAAACTACTTCAATCAGAATGCTGTTAATCTCAACAGAAATAGCAATATTTTGTACTTAATTTTGTGTCTCTGATTATTTGAACACAGACCATTTTCAATTTTCGTATTTTTCTAATAATTCGAACGGCTACTACAAATTTAATTATTTTAACCTGTTCTAATTAATAGAGTAATTATGCTAACTAATCTTTGCTGGTTTCAGAGCGGACGGATTGCATTACATTGGGCGATATCGGCGGGTCACACAGAAATAGCAGACTATCTTTTGCAAATTAGTTCTCCAGTCGATGCACCCGATGAAGAGGTACGGAAACCTTGTGGAAATATTGTCAGATAATACGCGAACATCAATAGTTACTTTGTGAAAATCTTTCACTTATATGAATAATTGTTTTCTGTAAGAATTTCTGATGTTCTAGACATTGTGTGTTTGTACGATGAGAACTCCGTAACCATGGCAATGAGCTGTACGAAATGGGCCAATCGAAAGATTATTATCATACTTGGTTTGTCAGTATCAGCCAGTCATTGCAGATTTACTGCAATACTTAACACAACTGGTGTTACAGGTTTCTTCTTTACGTAAGCTGACAAGCTGTGATATAATCAAAATAGTCTTGAAAGTGGCACTAGAGCTGCTCAAGCCAAACTCAATGCAAATTGGATTCAAAAGAAGAAATAATCCAGCACAAATGTACTATGGCTACAATATTACATTTGTGCAGTGACATCACTGTTGGAGATGCCATATTCCTGTATAAATAATACAAGTATTTATTTCTCTGCAGTCTCAATGGACCCCGTTGATGATCGCCGTGTCAGCTGGCAGATCTCAGATCGTGTCAAGTCTCCTGAGTCGTGGTGCCAAGGTCAACGCCGTCAACAAGACTGGACAGTGCTCACTCCACTACGCTGCATCCAAGGACAGACGGGAGGTACGCCCCGCCATGGCCACTTATAGTCTACAAACTTGTGCAGTTTTTTAAGCTATGCTAGTAACAGCGACAGTAAGACTACCAGTGACTGACTACCAGCGACGGACTACCGATTGCTATGCATGTGATGTCATAATGGGAGAGCATCAGCTGACAGTTGACGTGTAGTAATATTTAGATGTTTAACCAGTTTATGTCGCCAGATTTTGAATGAATCTCATGATAACTTAGTCCCTTTAACCCTCTGCCTGCTGGATTAGCCGCAGACATGGCTCTTTAGGGCATCTCTGGTTGCCTGCAGCAGGGAGAGGGTTAAAGTATGTTCTCACTACAGATAGCCGAGTCACTGTTAGACGGCAAGGCAGAGGTCAACATTGCAGACAACATGGGCAGCACTCCTCTTCATCGCGCCTCCTCGCTGGGTCACATCCACATCATCAAACTGTTGCTTCAACATCAGGCCGATCCTAACCGGGTCAATTCTGAAGGCAACACCCCCCTGTATGTACGGTAGTATTACCAAATAGTTTATAGGTCACCAGGCCCTGGTATTAGTTAACCTTTTTCAACATAGTGAAATAATCTTGTAAGTGATTCTAAACCCTTATTTTATTAATACATGTATAACGAAACATCATTCTCAACTTAGAAGTTTTGTTCACAAATCTCCATATATGTTTTTTTTAATGGGATTTATAGTCGCTTTCTCGAATCTTTATTAAATGTCAGCTTTGGTATGAAATCTTACTCAAAACATTTTGTAATCTCTGCTCCCAGTAATGATTTTGAAGTCAAACAAATTATCTTGCCCTTCTCAAATTAATTCCTCAATTCGGCTGTGTGCAAGTTATAATAGTATCCCATAAGTTTTTCATCATGATTGCCGTAATTCCATGTGGAAGATAGCTTATCTCCTCCATCTTCATATGAGACCATGTGTACCATTTCTGACACCTTACTTTGGTTGTATACTTCCCAGGGAGTTGCAAAGGAAATAAGCGCACAGTCCTTGGTAATAATGTAGCGCTATCTGCATGCTTTCGAGCATGGATTTTTCACAATATAAAATAAATGCACACATTTTTATTATTGATATTTCAGACACCTCGCCTGTGAGGAAAACAGAGGAGAAGCAGGTCGTCTTCTTGTAGAGCATGGTGCTAGATTGGACATTGAGAACAAAGTGAGTAACATCATCATTCTGTGTATAATTTATGTATAAACATCACAGTCATCTGCAGATAATAGTCAATATTTTTACAAACCATCAAAATTATGCAACATTTGCAAATGCAGTTAAAATTAGTGTACAATATTATGGTCAAACAATTTTACTTGAATTAATGCTCATACAGCAAAATTAGGTCTGTTAGTATTACGCTACCATCATTCAAAAAGGTGCTTGTATCATTGTCCGTTCATTTCTACCTTGTATCATTAAGCACACTGTCTCAGTCAGTATTTCACTACCCTCATCCAAAAAGGCCCTTGTAAACCCTATCTTGTAAAACATACCATTGTCCTCTATATACATAAACGTATTGGCCAATGACAGGAAAATTATTTGGCCAGTAACAGGGCCAGACAGGACCAATTACTTGGCCAATTATAGGGCCAAAAACAAAAACCAATTACTTGGCCAATAATGGAGCCAATGGCAGGACCAATGACTTGGCCAATGATGCAGTACTCCAACAGCATGTTACATATCCTCGGCTAAACTATTTTACATCTGGTTTATTCTTTCAGGAGAAGAAAACTCCTCTGAATCTGGCCACCCTGGGCATGCAAAGGTCCTTGAAACATTCCTTGGACAGATGAACCGGCGTTACCTTTCTTGTTGTCATCAGTATGTTATTAAATTGTCGTTACAACCCAGTGTCTTGTTGTTCAATGTTCTCCATCTGTGTTGTTTAACCCTCTACCTGCTGGATTTGGCACATGCACTGCTATATTAGGGCTATAGTATGGGGGTGGTTAACCAAAGGTACGGTACCTGTCACACATTTTGGATACTGGTCATCGTAATATGGGTATCCAATAATTGCGACAGGTATCTGCTGATAGCCTTCTTTCTGCTGCAGGCACCTGGAGATGCCACATGGCAGTGATGGTGATAATGTGGATCCAGTCTATGGGATCTCCCCACATATCATTCATCTCGGATATTCAACAGTGTTCGAAATTCAAACAAATAATCGGGGGGTAATTTTCCATAGACCCAGTGTTAATGGTGGTAAATTCTGCAATTTTTAGGATGTCACACATATGCCTTTAACCTTGCATATCACTGATTCAACATTGAGGCTGTTCCTTAAGCTAGCGGCTGAGCCAAACGGCAACTGTTTGACCCCAGTTACCCTGACAAACGTGCTCAATTTGCCCAATATTTGGAATAAGCTATATCACAACCGGTTGTTTGCCGGTCTCTCGAAAGCGACATGTGCCAGTGGCTCAGAACATGCAATTATGGGTAAGAAATTCAGCAAATCAAGCGTGTTTGTCACGGTTACCATGGTCAACCAGCTATCGGCTAGGCTTTGCGGCAAAAAGAACAGCCCCAATGTCTGCTTTCCTTGTGCTGCCATGAGTCTCTGGTGGTACTCAACACAATTATCTAAAAGGCCCAGTACCGTATACATCTATCTATAAAGGCACACTACAACGTAGGCAATCATGATGACAATAATGCTGAATCCCAACTGGAAATTGACAGACAAAATTTCCAATCCTCTAGAAATAGCCACATCTCACTAATGATAAAAACCCAAACTGATCACATCAAACAAGAAAAGTCAACCCTCGACACCTGTTCGTGATGACCATGTAAAGAGCTTGAGTGCACGTTCAATGAGAATGTGCACTAAAGCAAATGTACAATGGCTCACTCTGCCCTGATGCACTTGTCCAAAATAGGAAGGAACCACAAATACCTTGACTTCCAGGGTATCCTTTCACGAAGCATTGACAATAGCGCTCTCTTTGCAGTACATGCACTACAGTCTCTTGGTGGATAAGAGAGCTCTATGAAAGGATACCCTGACAGCCAAGGTTATTGTCCACACCTTTGTTTCTTCAAAACTGGAATACTGCAAGTCTATTCTCCTTCATACTGGACCATACCCAGCTCATTGTGCCTTAT
>JAUTBQ010197015.1:0-22672 GCA_032361185.1 Lepetodrilus ovalis | reverse complement strand
AGAGAGAGAGAGAGAGAGAGAGAGAGAGAGAGAGAGAGCGAAAGAGGGAGCGAAAGAGAGCGAAAGAGAGAGCGTTAGAGAACGATAGGAGAGATAAATAAAGGGGAGAGAGATGTATAAAATCAATGATAGAAAGAGGAAAGGAACACACACAAAAAGAGATAAATTGAGTGGGGAATAGAGGCACGAGCTGGGGGTGAGAAGAGAGATAAATGCAGTACGTAGGAAGTTAACATTGTTTCCTGTCAATTGAGATCATCATTGGTCTGTAAGCTGGTACTAAGAGGGAGCAATGCGTCCTTTTTATTAGGTTCTTCTTTGAAGTTCACTCAGGCATTGACATGGTCATAACCAGAGTGTGGCAGACATTGAGGTCATGTCTATTCCTCGCTCGTGGCATCTTCTAGATTAGTGCCAGTCCACATAACAGCAAGTACAAGTACAGGAAAATGACAGGCTACGCGACCTTCGCGGAGACAATTCTCCATCAACATTATTAGGCCTGCAGGGCGTGCATCAAGTCAGCTTAAACAAAATCGGTCAAAGTGGCCATTCGTCTCGAGACCACCACCCCAGTACATCACATCCGTCACGCTAATAATAGGCCATAGTTATGTTCAAACTGGCGTTGCATAGTCATATATATGTAAATACTTACACTTGGAGCTATTTCTGTACCTTTATAAATAAATACATATGTAACGCAGTGTAACTTGAGTCTTGATATACGACACCTAGATATGGTTTGGGGACAACGGTCATCGTTTATTTTTAAGCGTTGCTAATAATAGTAAGGTAATTTATTTCCAAATATCCAGCTGTATATAGATGATATATTCAGGTTTACATTATGTAAACATTAGTCTGTTTACCATAGTTATCGTTTGACACGTCATATTTTCATTAAAAAATGCCTGTGCGTCTTGTAATGTGTGTGTGTCACTTGAACGTCTTGTAATGTATCACTTGAACGTCTTGTAGTGTATCACTTGAACGTCTTGTAATGATGTATCACATGAACGCCTTGCAATGTATCACTTGAAAGTATATTGTGTGAAGTATATCACACTTGCTCACACAACGTAGGGAACATTTTATCAACATCAACTTTATAAAAAGCATAGGTAAATATACATATTATATAATGTTGACGTATCATTCGTAATTCAATAATTTGGTACCATAATAATCTATTAGAGAGGCTAGACCGGTAATTTGCGCAATAGTGGCTTCCATGGGTTTCAAACAAGTACAAATTAAATCTATTTATGGAATGAACGGTCACAACAATATAATATGGAGCTTAACAGCCTGTTTCATCAACAACAGCATATAATAGCAGCGATGTTGCAGGTTCCAGCTTAGAGGAACTATGATTATTTGTGGAATTTACAGTCGCGTTTCCACAATACGGCCGCACCCAATATCAATCGGAGCCTTCGTACGGAGACTTCCACAAAGCATCCCTTGACCAGATGTGTTATGGACAGTTGGCGATTGGTTCTGAACGATTGTTGGAAATGCGATGTATTTGCTGTGTTTCTAGTTCGTCAAGGACGATTGTCGCGCAAGGGTCTTCTAGCATTGCTGGCAGTGCTGTGTAATTACTGTAGTTCTAGTTGGACAAGGACGATCATCGCGCATTAATGGCGCAATGTGGTTTTCTATCAATGCTAGAAATGCTATGTATTCTCTGTATTTCTAGTTGGACTAGTATGACGTTTATCGCGCAACATTTGTATGTGTGAAATGGTTTTCTAGCATTATCGTCAAGGGAAACACAACATGGGCCATGGTGTTGCTGGCAGTGCTATGTAGTTCTCCGTCTTTCTGGTTGGTCAAAGACGATCATCGCACAGTGGTCTCAAGGATGTTCATCGTGGAACACACAAGCTGGTCCGTGGTGTTGCACAAAAGGACGGAGACTGGCATTAATGATCTTGTCACGGTAGCATACACCAGCAACTCGCTCTAGGAATATTGTGGAGGCCGATTCTTCCAGTCGAAGAGACATCTCTCCTCAGACCATAACTCACTAAACACAGTGGAATCATGGGAACGTTTGGATGCAATATTTGAATGCATTAATAACATAATATCAATATCCTCTACTTAGTATGAGTACTATGCCAAGATCAGTGAGATATAGATATTGCTGTTGAAATGAAGCGAATTCTATTATTGGCATTCATGCCATTGGCTCATATATACATGCATGTATACAGAACATTAAATCATGATATTAGCGCATATAGTGTTCATTGTGACCTAAGTGCACCAACATCGAAGCCTTTAATGCTGCTAATGACTTAGATGGACACGTGTGACGCATCCAAATGTTTGATTTATTCCTACATGTTTGAAGAGAAATTATCTGTAAGACCCTGACGCGCACACATCTTACTGTGGAACTAATGCCTGTGTTTAGATCTGATGGCGGCGTTCATGAGAATGGCAGTGGAGACAACAGATGGATGTCAGGTCTCCTTTGAATTTACATCCCTGTATTTCATTACGAGTTTCTCCATGACCCGAATTCTGGTAACGGTGCCATTGGGTGGTGCTTCATCGGCAACATGATACTACATCATCATACCGTTGGCATCAATGTAAAATGAAATAAAATGCTTACATTGCTGATTTAAAGATATATTACTATACAATATACACCAACGACAGTAATAATGTTTCCTGTACTTTGCCCTTTAAATCATGATGGTTACAATAAACAAACGAGAATGTCAACCAATATTTTCTTGGAAACTGTCACAGAAAATATGCATAATATAGGTCCATGTTTACATTTGCAAAGTGTGGTCTAGTTCCTGTTCTGGTTGCGCTACAATAGCCATAAAGACGGACAATCTTTGCATGGATAATATATCACCTCAGATGCCAGCGAGTCGGCCATTCTTCTAATATTGCACGCGAAGATATTTGTAGATTCACGCAACCATATTATAATGTAGCCAGTTGATTTAACGGCTTCCTTAGCGACCATTCGATGATCAAACAAATGCAACCTTTTCACTCCCCTCTAGTTGTGTCACTCCCCACTAGTTGTGTCACTCCCCCTAGTAGTGTCCCTCCCCCTCCTCTCTCATTTAGAGCTCCCTTCCCGGTTCCTGGCCAGAGCTCCTGACGTCGCATTTGCGTCATCCCCATCACGGCCTCCAGGCTGAGCAATCTTCCTTGCCAAGAGTGGCTGGTGAATTGTACATCACGAGTTAACCTGCTTGCATCCGTATCAAGTCCGTGCCCTCTCCGACCTCCACGTCCCCCGTAGGCGGCGTTGGGCCCCGGTGTCCGCGGACGACCCTGTCAATGAACTATCAATTGACCGGCCTGCATCTCAAGGCATGAACGCAAATGAGACGCGATTCTCCAGTGCATCGTTACAGAGGCAAGCGATAGGCATTACCCCTCCTAATCTGGCGCGCTATTACTCTCCTGCTTGACATCACAGGAGGCACTGTGGGGCCTCTGACACCCCCACCCCCACTCGCTCCCCTCGAATCCTCCTCCCCCACCCCTACACTCCAGCTTCTGGATCGAAGCGTTCGATTAAAAAGGAAGACGACTCTAGCTAGACTACCTACGTCATATGACTCCCACCTCCATGTAGCTCGAAGAAGGTCGTAGACCCTAAAATGCAAATGTCTAGGCTCTGGTTATGCTTCCTACCGCAGAAACGCCAATGTCATTGCGGAGTTTTATGTATGAAATATAAAGGAAGCTCCCCATCCACTCTTGCACTGGATGATGTCATCGTGAGCTGGAAGCTAGAATGGTTGCATATTTTCCACGACAACCCGCAAACTCTTCAGGCCAATCTGAGCGGTCATCATCTGCGAAGACGACACAGAGGCGGCGCGGTTATACCATCCGTGCCTCGACGTGTCCGATGCCTTGATACATCAATACATAATACTCTATCCTTAGACGCTTCCTAAGGATGCGAAACACTTGCAAACGTTGACTGGCAGGTCGGTACACTCAGTGTGTTTGGCGAATCGATACGCGAAGAAGCAATTTATTTGAAAACGTGTAGAATAATGTAAATTCATCATTGGAGATGAATGGATGGTGATGATTTAGGCGTATGAAGGCACACGGTCACGTAGTTAAACGGAATAAGGTCAGACGTCACGCAGAGATTCGACTGTGGAATTTTGGATGGCGAAAATGGGTCTTTATGACATCGGCGTACGGCGATGAGTGGTTCGCCGTGCCCAGGTGATGACACAGGCCACAACGTAATAGTTTGTTAATGAGTAAGTTGGGAATTGGTCCGGATCTTGGAGCATTATCATCATCATCTGTACATTGATGCCATGCTCGCTATTTACCCACTTCCAACAATTGATGAAGAAAGAAATAGTTCCAAAATATCTTGTCTATAATCGTATTATCGATCCCCACTATTCTTAATAGGGACCCAATTCCAAAGAGAAACCATGGTGGGAGTTTAAACTACGTGTAGATCGAAACTATAATGACACAATCGACCACTGACCAATTATATCTGATGAGCTACCCTCACAAGACCATCACGCACGACATGATAACGCCCTACAAATCCCTCGGACAGCTATAACCATAGCTAGAACGTGAACGCCGAGAAATCTGTCAGCAATCGAGGGCAATGGTCATCCTGGACAGCCAATCTATCAAAGCCCTCGTAGAGTTAGCTATCATATTAGAATAACTCAACAGTCTGTAAATACGTGTGTCGAAGCAATACGCATAGGTAATTACACGAGTTATGACTAATTTGTGAATTGTGTTCAACTGGTTTCTTGGCCTTTCTAATTGGACGTTAATAACTCGTGACATACGTGTATGCGTGTAGTTATTAAAACTCCACAGGTATAATATCATAATATTTGCAACATTTATTTTGTTTGTTCATAGGGCGGATAAAAGTACGTCCGTTTGTAGTTGATCGATACACATTCGATACACTTTAACCATCGAATTGGGAGTGCCGCAGACAATTAAATGATGCCACAATATAGCAGCATAACAACGTCATTGACATTAGGACATTACTAAGACATCAGCACGTGTTTCCGAAAGCGACGTGAATACAACATGCACATAAGCGGAAATTGCCTGTGAAACCATTACGTCAATTTTGACGCCGAGAGAAAATTGGTGCGCGTGTTCAAATGATCTACAACATACCGATACAGTTCCTACGATAGTTTTGTATAGCGGGGTTCCTGTGACCATTTATTGCCCTGATTGACTTTTTCTGGCTATTTCGGTGATCAGCGAAAACAGCAGCAGTGAAACTAAACCAGTGTTGAGTTTTTCTCGTAAACATTCCAGCTATTTTGGAATGCGTACACCTTTGTACTCGGGGAAGCAATTTAGTAGTGTTGAATGAATGCATGACAGTATTCAACTTGTCCATAGGATATCACACTAAAGCTTTCACAAAGGGACTCGGTAATTGTTATTCTAAGAGGCTTGTTCTTCCACGTTATGAGAGTATCATACCACCGACACATCCCTGTCTTTACACAGAAGCAGAGCTGCTCTGTGGGGCCAATCAAGCAAATTAAGCATGCTACATCCCCCGATAATCACACGATGAGAGCGATTTAGTTTTACGTCGATGCCTTCGTTTCCTATCTATTTCTAGCATTTTTTTCTCTCTCCATTAAAATATTTATTTATTCAACAAACAAATAATTGAATTTGATCACGCGCACCTGACACGATATTTCCTAATGCAGCAATTACGGCGGTTCTCTCGGTGTTTGTATCACGGTGCTGGTACCTCCGTAGGCGATGTCGCAATAAGAGATTAGTTCAATCACATGATTACGACAAGCAGCAGAGCAAGAGAACGGGATACCACGCCGCCTTCGGCAGTTCTCGTCTTGCTTTTCTTATCTCCAGTACAGCTGCCTCGGCCGAAACACGCGTCTAGTGTTGAGTTGTCCTTAGGAAACAAGAACGACGTCAACTGAGAGTGTCCTTTAATACAGGGAACATATATATGACACCGACTATTAGCGTACTCTGAAGAAAATACGTACTTCACAACTCGACATGTTGATATAAGGTTTCCGAACAAGTGCAATATATTGAAGTTTCAATTTCTTTATATCTTTCTGATCTATGATAAACGGATACCGAAGCACTGAAACGTTTCGACCACTGCCAGTCCATAACGGGGTGTTCCTAGACAATCACTGCCAAATTGAAATACCTCCAGACCATTACTGATAAAACATTCTGAACTGTCTCCATATAGCATTACTGTTACACTGCAATACCTCCATATATCATTACTGATCGATCTTACTGAAATGTCCCCATACGATTATTGTTATACTGAAGTGTTATTATAGTATCGCTGATAGAACATACTGAAATAGCATAATTGGTCGAACATATTGGAGTATTTTCATAGCATCGCCGATAAAACATAATTATTGAAGTGTTCTCGAGCATCACTGACAGAACATACAGTATTGGAGTGTTTTCATAGCATCAGTGATGGAACATACTGAAATGTTCTCATAGCATCGCAGCCATATTGAAATGACCGGACATACCGTCACTGCCAGACTGAAGTGTCTCCATACCATCACTGATAGAACATACTGGAGTGTTATCATAGCATCACAACCAGATCATAGTGAAGTATTCCAATGTCCCAAGCCGTGACTCTGAGAGCAACACACTCTGATAACGTGGAGACATCTGTTAGACGATAAGGCGAAACGTGACACACTCCACTCTTGCACACACATACACACATACACACACATTCCCATTCACACGTGTCACCGTGTACTTAACAGACCAGCACGTTGCACAAACCCTTCGGAACATGTCCAAGTGATATTATGCATTTGACATCTGGCCATGACATCTCGATGCCGGTGAATTAAACATGGTATTATCAAAGTTAATTCCGTCTTTACTTCTTCTACTGAATTTGATTCGCTCAGTCAGTATGACGTGCGATTGACGATTCCTAAATATATCATATGGACTCCTATTCAAGGAACGGAACCTGCTAACTAAGTATCATGTTTTCGCTTCTATATTTGCACATATAATCATCAAGACTATCAGGCACCGAATCAGTTGAAATCGGCATGATGATTAAGATACCATCCATAAATACCAGAATCTTCGTCAACGCCGTTGTCAGAGCGAGATGTCCGTCCACTTACGTTGACACGTTACATTCAGTATCAGTTACAGCAACCATCAGCTGTAGTGTCTGCCTCGCATACTGACGTCTATTAATGAGGTAACCGAGTATTTACATCCCAACACGTAGCCATGCGGCTTCGTTGGACATTTTGAAACATTATGTTGTAATCAGAGCTGATCAGGGGGTTACTGGTTCAATCAACGTCTTGTTAAAGCCAGAGAAAAACAGAGGAAAAACCAAGGCAATCTGTTCTCGATGACTGACCATGATCACTGGTGATTGATTATCTCCCTTTAAACAGGCCCTTTATACAAACAGACCAATCACACTAGACAAACATAGAAATCGATGGACTTTTGTATTTGTTTGAATGTACTTTATCGCGGGCCGACTGCATGGTCTGGTCATCGACATGGAGTGATAAGACAAATCTCTTCACCACGCTGACATATAGGACAATATTAGTCTTTGGGATCCAGTCGTTGGTAAGTACCGTATATAGCATAAAAACATCATGGCTAAAGGTAATACTAGTCCTAGGAAAGCGATGTTTCGTAAGTAGCATATCTCGCAGAAGACATGACATAATGGTTCGAAAGTTGCATGTATCTGGCTGGATGAGTGTTACACTACTGCCCAAAAGGTTTCTGTGTTACAGCTTTCTGTCATAGTTCATCTTTTTTTGGACATAAATCATGTGGTAATGAGGTACTCTCGCCTCCACGTGACATGTGTCTGTGTCTTGCAAAGCGACTAGCCGCTTTCTGACAAATCGAGCAGCCCTAATATATTAATATTCGCGATACGATTGACGTCTCTTGGATAGCAAATGTTCATACTTCAGCATCTATTACTCATTCTCTTCGTCTCTGTACCCAGTCTTGTTTCAATCATCCTAACCTTGTCGATATCTCCAAATCACCACTCCAATCTTGCCCTAAACTTCTTCACAATGCCGGATCATCTTGTAACCTTGTGAATGAGCTTGAGGAAGATAAGAAGCTTGCCATTGTAAGGGCAAGGGTTAGCACCTACGGTGATCGAATCAATGTTTTACTTGTCTGTTCGAGAAGTCCCGCTATTATATGTTTCCCTTATCTCAAATATACAATGATTCTGTAGTAATTAATCGTTAATAATCGACTATACTTGGTCTCCAACCTCAATACATTATGAAACATTGACATTCGAAGACGATGACAACATGCATATAACTGATGCAGTTTTGATGGCGTGTGCTTTGTTGAACGTATCCTGCAGGAAACCCTTCAAGAGATAAACACCCGGGTGTCCTACATTCACAATCCAAGAAACGTCAATGTCTTAACATGAACAATCAATAAATATAATTATAGAACTGTTACAGCACCCCACTGAGAACAATGGTATGTTATTAGTTTACCAGTCATTACTGTCATGTGTTCACACTTAAAATAATGGCAGCTGTATCGTTTATTCATAGGAAGTTTGCTTTAGGAGTCTCTTTGACGGCTCTTCTACGTAAATATTTACGTTATCTATATCTATATATACTTATCCAAGACCTTGAATGGCGGTATTCAAAGGATAGACACTAACACTAGAGTAATCATATCGATGTAACAAACTCTGCCGTTGTTTAAATTGAACCGTCATTAATATCAGTACACCTGTACGAGTTTATTAATTTTAATGATGTTGACAACATTTCTTTTATAATGTCTAGGCCAGATGCCGAGACCTGTAAGCTTTTATTACAATTTAGGTATACGATTGTATGTAATAAGTATGTATTACAATTAAGGTATTCGTTTTTACTTAATAGGTATGTATTACAATTTAGGTAAATATCGTCGCATCGTCTCTCATATTCCAAATTGAATGGCGCTCACAGTTGTATACCTACTGGTTTTTCTTTTTTACAATTTGTTATATTTTATGTACCATATTTTATGTGAGGTGAGAAATAATACCAGTCTCTCTGTCTGTCTGTCTGTCTGTCTGTCTGTATGACCTTCTTTCATCTGACTACGGTGTTAATGTCTATATGGTACATAGGCACAGCATTATAGTAACCTTAGTAATGTCCCGTTGTCATCCGACAGCATCAGTCAATTAAGGCGTAAAGTTACAAAGGTTTCGTGAAACATGTCCGGCAGATTAGAATTAGTACGTAGATCGGCATGTCGACATGTTGATATTAAAGCATGCATTATTCCAATGCAAAGTCTTTCGAGACCGCGAGAAATGAATAATATATACAAATGCATGTACACTTCAAGCAATGACATTCATAGTGCATAAATTACAGTCCATTGGAAAACACTCTCATATATTCATATACTGCACTATTACAGACGACGATAGTGGTTGTGAAGTTGTTGTTGGTGGTGTTATAGTGGGTGGTTGTGGTGGTTGTGTGGAGCGTGTGTGTGTGTGTGTGTGTGTGTGTGTGTGTGTGTGTGTGTATGTGCGATAACGTGGTGACAGAATCACTAACCATTAAGACAATGTCCCATTACCAGACGACTGATAGACTACACGACGTTATATAGTCCTCTTACACACAATTACCCATGTTATCATCAGTTATTGGCACAAGTAGAGTAGTGTTTGTTCTCTTGCCGTCACACGCAAAGAAAACACATGACCTTTGGATCAAAGCAACTGCATATACACTGCTTTCACAGAACTGCCAACATGTCACATATATGAAATGGTTAGTGGTTTAATTCGCTAAGACGAATTTTCATTATGTTGTCATGTCTGGGCCAGATCTGAAGATATAAGGTTTAAATCCAATAATAAATTTGATTATGTTCTAGCGATTGTTCTGCCAAATTGATGAAAACCAGTTCTGACAGATGAGGACCAATTGAGTTAATAAAGGTCAATCTGGGTCATGTTTGCAGTACAGTATATTGTTTTCTACAGCAAGACACCCACGCTCCTCGAGAGATTCCCAGATATACACAGAAGGGGAAACTAAAGACTCTCCTATAGGAGTGACTCAATAATAAAGGTACACTCGAATCGAATCGTGGCTAATATTGGAGTTACGCCGGTTCGTACAGGAGAGCAGTGGTCGCTATCGATCGTAAACCTGTCGTAAGATGTGGATAGTGTCCGTCACTCTCATCTTACGATAGGTTTGTAATCGAATGCCAAGATGAGATAGCTTTGTGGACGTGGTCCCTGGCGTTAGAGGAGATAACTCTACATCGTCCTCCACGAGTCTCCAAATGTAGTTACCACAGCTGTTCTAGTCGGGCACGACTTTGGGAGATAGACGGGGGTATCTACCGTCTGATCGAGTCGTGGAGATCGATAATTACAGATACGTCACGACACATCACGATGATCACAAACCTGGTATTAGCGCATTTCAATACACGACGGGATATTGACGCGATCGTCCGTTTCCTCAAATATTTTCAAGTTTAAGACGCCGCTATTAACTTGCTGGACTGTCGTGTTATTTGCGTCAAGAATCAGATCGAAATCGTGACAAAATTACATGGATTTGTTTTTAATTTATAAAGATATTCAAATAGCAATACTCTGCTAGTTGCTGGTACTAGGTTTCCGTTAGAAGCGCGTGCGCTGCGCCATAAGTTTCATAAATAAATTGATCTATGGAATTCAATTATCAGTCTGTAATTACATACTCGACCCACACGTATCTACAACACGGCCACATGAACCAACGGAAATGTTTTCATGAAAGATTTACAGATGACGTGCTTTCCAACGCATTTTACACCGGCCGCCAATACAGACAACATCACATCTGTATTTTGCATAATACACACATAGTTAACGGTCATGAAGTGTTCACAACAACACGTTCGTAGGCCTGCGGTATGTCACGATAGTACAAGAGACGCATGACACTGGGACATTATTAGTCACAATTAGTCAAATTATAATTATTTAATAAATCTTTAAACTCAAGACATTTTGTGGGCTGGCTCTATAAAATGAAACCTGTAAAACACTAAAAGTACTAAATGCCAAATGTCGTCCCTAGACGATGCGAGACTGCTTTTGCACTTCAAGAAATCTTTGGCATCTGCTATCTATATCTTCTTTTATCGCCAAAGGATTCTCGTAACTTAATAAAGCGTGTAATAGCATACGCAGCACACATGCGAACGTCAACATGCCCTCCCAGACATGCTTCGCACCTTCAATACATCATGAGCCGTAACTCGGTAAATCACGTTTCCGCTCAGTTTAGTGCTATGCTGAAAGTTATACAAGTTGGTGACGACGGAAATTAAGGTGAAGAGAAAACGGCCGTGTAAAAAAGCCCAACCCTGCTTATAGGTGCAGTTGGTTGAGAATCTCATCGCTGACATCGTTGAGAAGTAGATTACGTGAATGCCTCCTAGGACGCCACTGCACCATGACACGTCAGATGTTTTTCCTGATATGTATTCATCAGATGTGTAGAAGGTCCTATAATAGCTCTAGAAATAGATGATGCCAGTTAGAGCAAAATCATTAAGCAATTTGCAAGGTTCTAGTTCGGTTCCGCCGAAGTGTTGATTTGAAACAAAGATTCTTCTTGGCATTTCAGATACATGGCAACGACACTATGATGGTTATTTGAGACCAGTTTGTGGTATCTGTACATTTCTGTATGCTTTCAACATGCATGCGTCTCAAGGTAGTAAAAGTCAGACATAGTGTGTTAAGTCAATCGTAGAACACGCTTACCTCTTAATAAGTACTATTGTTAATTGTCTGTGTGATATGCCCAGACTCAAAAACACGTGGCAATGCACAAATAGCAAAGAACTAGATGTAAATCTTAAATTGTTCATCAATGAAAACTTTCAAAACGTTATTTGTCCTTTCGTTGGTAACTGTGTTAATTGGCTGTACCTATGTACGACTTAAGGGATCACGCGTACAGGTAACAATGTGGATCCATAACAGGTGCAGACTTTAGCTTGCTCACATATGCTTGACTTACTTTTCGCTGTTGCTTTTATATGGCATGTTGGAACCCAGTATACTAATAGCGATTTGCTTTGTAGACCTGATCAAGCCCAACTAATCGCTTTAGAAGAACAAATATGGATTGTTTTGTAACAAGATCGTGGTCTGCAGACCCGCCTACAACACTCCGTTCAGATTTTAACAAACATTGCTTAATAATTCTAGACATGTATTGGATCCAAGAAATTACATACCACATAATGTATAGGTTATTAGATTAAATCATGTAGAAACTCGAATTCTTTTTATACGTGGATTCGACGGTGGATTGGTATTAGGAGATTCAGAAAATACTTATTCGATGATCAGCCGGCTGACTTTGGCACAACACTAATCGTAACGTATAACGTTCGGATATCTTAACGCCATACCATAACGCTATACCCTATACTGTGGCCTATAACATGCGATCTTGGAATAGCGTAACGAATCCATTGCGCCGAGCGCGGACTCCCTGCCATTTAGACCTACCTATATGCACACACCTGTCCTTCTGGCGTGGCATGCGAGAGCAAATATAGCTCTCCTCTTCAGAGTCTTGCCATGCAGTAGCACAGGTAATGAGCTTATAGTCATTGGAAGCCACATGTCTACGGGAACAGACCATTCTCGTCGCCGTCATCGCATAACGAGACCTAGTTCACTTCAATGGCGTTGACGACAAGTAGACTATACTCACCAACTTGCTTATCGATTGCAAAGTGTATTTGTAAATTCAAAATATTCGTATTTTAAGTTTGTTAGGTTCATGCCTGGTGTTGATAATGATTTGAAATTAACTTGAATGAGAAAAATAAATAAATATTGTGTTATCAACTGGTCAGTCGATTAAAAAGTGTATTCATGAATTCGAATTGTTTCTTGTACTACGTACATTATGCGCCGTGTTTTCAATCTTTTAAAAGTAATATTTTCAACCCGAGTATATGTGAATATATATTATCAGAACTAACCATACGTCGTTTTGTGATTCATAATAAATGTTAAACATATGACATCTTTGAAAGGTGGCTTTAGAGTCAATAAAGTGTGCCTACTCTAATCTTTCTCGAGTAAGTACATTCATGATACGCAAAGCTAAACATTAACGCAACATTATTCGAGGTTATTTCGGGTTTCGCTCAAAGATGAATTGTCCAAGTTATGTCCCCTATCTTCTAACGTCATGAGGTCATTGCGTTGTATTTTGGGCATTCTACTAAGCCAGGCAATATCACTATCAAGTCGATGTGTAGATTCCGCATGGTACATTAACCTAGTCTGTGATACTAGCCCTTTTAATCGATCTAATTATTTAAGCCTGGGCGGAGAGAGCCGTCTAGTTAGGTCGCTGACCTCCCTTGAATGTACACCAGGGGTCGCTGGATAACGTCACGAATCTAGAATGACGCTTTTACCGCACACTTCGGGAGACTGGGCTAATAGGGGTTCTATGCAATAATTTTGTCCTAGAAGAAGAGTATAATTTTAGATATGAAAGTTAATATAGTTAATAGAAACGTAGCATGCAGGAATGGTGTAAGAGAAGTGATATAAAACATGTAGGAATACGAAATTTCATATTGACCAACAGTGCAAACACAGATGGGAACATCTAAATTAGTGAGGACCAATTATTCGTAGAATTTGATAATATGTGCTACTATTTTGTGTCACATTTTGATTATTAATCACTTTAGGATATACTCAGTGTTAGTTTTCCGATACTCTTTCACGAGTTTGACTTTTCTATAGAACTTCTTTATTTGTCAGATTGCTTCCTGTTACTACGTTTGAGTGGTATCTTTCCGTTGAAATGTGTCGTTTTCTACTGCGTTTGGAACAATACACATGTCTCGGCTGCTAGTTAATTATCATAATTGAATGACCATCTCTCACCTTTACTATCCATTACTTCACTAAAGGCCAAGAGGACGTTGACTCCTGATCGTGTTATTTATTTGGACGAATGTGGCCACATGAAAGATTAAATTTACAGTTTAATCTGTTTCATATACTGAAAAACACATAATTAATGCGTCATTAATATAATGCGATATATATATATTTTAGATGTAAATGCGACACCAATTAAATGCGCAGGGATATGCCTACTTTCATGTTTTTATCTAACTGTACCGTTTCGGTAAATAAATTACCATGTACAACCAATTAACCAATAAGTGATCTGTATGAGAATAAGAAGTATAGTAGGAATACCACAATGAATTCTCCTGTCATAGAGCATCGACCTGGAATTCTGTCGTACCGGTTAGTCGTATATTATATTGCCCATCAATACAGAAGTAATCTTTGTATGTTATTAGATGTCCTCAAATTGCTCGTGATCAACGATAAGGCAATCGGAGAAAATAAATTACATCCACAACCATCCAATATTTACATCTTCAAATTAGCCCTGACAATGATAAATATTTTCGAAAAAGAACTACCGTAATTTGAAAACTCACAGATATCCAGACAAGAGTAAATATAATTAAAAACATTACTAGTATTTGGGCAATGAGGAAGTAGTGAACCAAGTCATTTCAATAGAACGCTAACGTAGTTCCTGGGAATACAATGCGGCAGAACACGGTAAGGATTGAAAAAGGTCAGGCATGTGAATGAGATTGTTAATACGGGACATTAAAATGACAGAGAGACGAGAGATTTGTTATATATAGACGACACTACATTGATCAGCAGTGAGAAAAGGAAGTGTTCATAATCAGACAGCAAAATCCCTCCAATGACATCACTGTACGTACGCCGTGGGTAGTAGAGACCCAATGATGTAACGAATTCGCACTGGGGCAAAGTCAAGCATCTTTTAACAATGACGGCGAAGATTTCACAGGTGATGGCTAACCACACCCACGATAGACGCAGTGACGTCATAACATGGGGGGTTCTTGTGGATATGACGTAAGCTGGTGAAGGGACGTACATCTGAGAGAACTTCTAATAATTGCTTCTTCTCGGAAGAACATATCGGACAGTTCTAAATGACATATTTTCCGAGTGCGTGTCAACATAGACACTCTGAAGTAGACCCCTGCACGCGAAGTCTATATTGATCACGAAGACGTTCCTGGAGTCGATGTGTTTGGTACGCCCTTCGTAGATATGCATAGCCGAACAGATTTAGCTCGTCATATATCAGATTTCTGGATTTCTGCAGACATAGTAGATATAGGTATCAGTGGTTGGAACCGAGTGGTGCTATGCCATAGCATCGATGACCCTTCAGCCTATCTTAATGTATCACATAGCAATAGCACTTCTGGAATAGACGCGAGTCCATTGATGTCACGGATGGTTATTTTCTAAAATGAATGCATTAAGACGAGTAGCATTCTAGAGAAAACGGGTTTGTTTGGTTTTATCACTATGGTTATAAATAACCCACTGCATTGGTAGCTATTTTTGGCATACTAGTATGTGGAATAAGTACATATTTTTCATTGGTAAAGTATACGAGTTCTCACTAGGCATATGTATATTATTGAAAGTTACGATAACATACTTGTACGTATATTAGTTATTAACAGTATATGATTAATCAAATAAAGAAAGTAATTGGTGTTTATAAGAATGAAACCAAATGTATGTATACGATACGAAACATACGTAGAAAACAAATGTAATAAATCACTTAGAAAATTACTAACATAGAATGTCTTGTAGTGAATAGTTTCAAACAAATATTGATATCCCTTGCCAATAATAAGACATTGTAGCAAACCTGGGTCTCCTTTCAGAAAGGTTTCTTAGATACTAAGAGACCAGTGAGTCTCTTAGCAGTGCATTAGCTATCGGCAAAGAACGCTATGGTCTCTTAGTGGATACGAGAGCTTCGTGAAAGGATACCCAGAACAATACGATGTAAAGCCCAATATTTCTGTTTATAAGTATTAAAATAATAAATTATTAAGACGACGGTGTACAGAACATGATAACGGTATAAAAATACAGGATTCTTTATATTTCCGTAACGTTTAAAATCCGGAAGAAGTTCACGTGGTACTAGGTGCCCTTCTTCTCCTGTTCATTCACAAGTTATATTTAGACAGATACTAGTCATTAAGGCCTATTCAGAACATCCCATCCGTGGTTTTCTCACCTGAACATAATTCAGGCAGAACTGTCTAGTTACCCCAGCAGACAGCTCAGATAAGAACTTGCCGAAGGAACCTCGCACCAAATGTACACACATATTATTTTACTAATGATGTTCGTACCCGTCCTGATTTTATCGAATCGTAGAAGACGGAAAGATACGAAAATCGGGTCATTACGTCAGAATTGAAAACAAGGTTGAAAGCACTTTAAAAGCGAAGGAAAAGGTCAATTTTCCAGCAAGACGAAATTTTCATTTAAGAAATTGGTGGTTAACGACCGCACAAACTGACGGGTTAAAGCTATATTGAGTGCAATCAACTAAAAGCAGCAATGGAAATTGAAAATGAATCGGGGCAATTTCTTCTTCTTGTTGATTATTTTGGTTGGTTTGTTTTTATTTCTCCAAGCACAACATACACAATGTTAGTACCTTCATTCATTGTTCAAATAATGTAGATATTAACAATCATTTCGGAAATAATTATGGCACTTTTGCTCGTATTATCGTATTCTGACTTAAAATTCCACATATATTGAACGCACAGTGTAAGAACCAACACTCATATTAAACTAATGAGTGATCAACCAACATGGTTGATATTTCCACGGTAGTGTAATAAATTCACATATCTATTTACACTCAACTAAGGTTGTAATTATATGACTAGGTGAATAGAAAAATTACGCTGTTAGTCTTGACTGTATTGTAGATAGGTTACTATATATCTTTCTTCTTATATTTACAAATATAATAATCCTGTTTGTTGCCAATTAATTTGGTATTTTGATTTTCTGTTACATATTTGTATAAATGCGACGACGCTATTTTTAGAAGAAGGCAATGTTATTAGTAGGTGATCATGATTATTGTAGGCCAACGTGACATCAATATTTTGTACGTCATCGTTATAGGAGGACTGGTGAATGTGGCATTATTTGTAGCCGAACGTAGCAATATAATTATTTGTAGGAGTACATGACATAATATTTAGGTGACACTATTATTTGGAGCTGAATGTGAAGATGAAGTAGGCTACGAACTACAATTATTAACGTCACGATTTCTAATCAAAGACATTTCCTATTTGAGGAGGATGGGCTGAGTGCAGTTTAATGGCGTGTTGGATTTGGTCTGTATTCTATGGAGCGAGTCTAATTGTATGTTCACATAGAGGCCTCGCCACGAGTCTACATTTCCTGCTCAGTGTGTATTAGACACGCCGATGTTGGCCTCTCTGTTTTGCTCGCACATAATTCTACAAGCTTTCTGTTAAGTCTGAAGTAAACTATGCGAAGAACATATGACGTGCTTCGTGACGTTAGCTCATGAAAGTCGACACCGGTGCATGCTGCATGGGCAACCCCTATGTGCTATAATTAGCTCAATCGCAACTAGGTCACCACTGGATACCATTCCGATGACGTCATCGATTCAACACGTGTTCTAGTAGCAGTAAATCTTATGTATTTACCATACTGCCACGGTATTTGTTTGTTGTGATAACTATAGGTATAGAGAGTGTAGGTCCAAAATAATGAGAATCAAGCATTGCCAAAATAGAGAAAATTTACTCTGGCCCATGGCCTGATCTAGCTAATAGTTTCGCTGTACTCGCTATATGATTTACTAGAGTGCAACCCCTTATTGTGAAAGGTTCGTGATTTGTACTTTCAAAATGCAAATGAATTATAATAAGTGTGTAAAATAATGATAATTCCACGCAATCCATATGCCATCTCATCCCAATATATTTCTTTTTATGTTTCTACAAGTTTTCCTGGCCTATAATCACGAGAGAATTGATAACCAAAATTTAATGTGTTTTAAAATGACCGTTACGATTCTCTTTAGCTCTCACTACTAAATTAATACTAATATCGCAGATTTTAATACTGAAAGCTAAAGCATGGCAATAATAACGCATTATATCCAAAAACAAGTTAAGTTTTACTTTTTACCATGCTGTCCTTTCATGAACTATGCTGTTAGCCAATCAGATTGCGTCTTGTCAAATCCTGTTAATGCTTTCCACTTAATGACGTAACGCACGTAATCCGAATAACCAGTCTACAACACGTGACATAATACGATTTATCCGTCCACAATGCACCGTATGTTTAGGACAAGAAACCAGTCTCAGCTGATTTGGCATTTTATTTCATGATTGGCTATAATTCTCAGCTTTCAATGACGTCACACCGAGTTCACCAAAAGGTCATCAGAACAACTACAGCGGGAATATTTCTACTTAGATCTTGGTGTTCGAACCAATATTTAATTTTCATTTAATTGCTTTTCATCGAATATGTTCTGAACTCGCACTGGCTGTAACCTAATCCAGAAACCGCTCCGATTTTATCGCCACTTAGAAGAATCTCCAACTGTTGTAACAATTATATATTTAATATTTCCCTAGCAATTAACACGATTATGCTGCTTCCCGTTACTCTTTTACCTGGTTAAAGATAGTGTGTTAGTGTGGTTACCCTCAAAGGACAGAACCCGCCAACTGTTAAGACCTTAATCTGCATCTGGAAGGAGGTGGTATAATCGTGATCAACACATGCATAGATAACTTCCCAAAGTCTTTATAACTGATAAGGACCTCATTTACTCTGGCCTGGCGAAAGGCTTGAATGGTACGACTATCTGACCTGAATGTGCTCGTGTTTCGGTAACGCCACCTTCCCATTCATGCCTTTATCACTACACATTCTCTCCTATTCCCAAACCGGGGCGGCTTCAAGAAGAAGCTGAACACACAGCACAACTCTGTTGGCATTTAAGCTATTTCGGATTGCCCCTGTAGCCTCTAACTAGAGACACATGTGTTGGGTTACCAGTTTTCCGTCGAGTGCATGCGTTCGATATTTTAAGGAGTTACTTCTATCGCTGTTCAGCGACAAACCATATTCCTCAACTGGCTTCACGTACATCCAGCTACAAGTGGATAGCCTGAAGGCTGTAAAGAAGAATTAATACACCATGTCTTAATTGCGTGTTTGTCCTGGAATATTACTCGGATTTCACTCCAAGGAACCGTGTTCAATGTATAGATTTTTAAGCTTTTATACACATATCTAAAAAGCTCTTTCACTGTCTCAAGAGGTCAATGCCTAAAATACTTCCTGATTCCTGTATTCTCCAAAGTGACGTCATGGAGTGTAGCCATTTGAGATACGAGAAAGGGTATAATTTTATAGCCGCATTTAGGTACATCCGCTTCCTGTCGGTGCCGGAGCATGGAGGAAGCGTCCGTCAGCGGCAGGGGATGAGGGTGATAGGTGGGGGGTGGGGTGCTATCAATGTGACAGTAATGAAAGGACGACCACGACGTCCCCGACAGCAGCAGCCGAGTGTGATCATCGTCGACGACAGTCGTGATGATATTGATGCCAGGATATCCACGACAGATACATAGATTTCTTGTCAAACCTTCTCGGTGTAACATGTAGGCCAACATTCCCCTACTAGACCCGCACCCCTTCAACAATTCCATCCCCCTCTCCTTTAATTTGTTCCTCTCTATACCTACCTGTTTGTATGTTATTATGTGTCTATTTGTGTCTATTATCCATTCTAGTATTTTTCCATTTTCTCTCTCTTACTTCGACTCTATATCCCCCTCTCTCTTTTTTCTGTATTACTCCACTACACCTACTCTATCTCTTCTTTCTTTCTTTCTCTCCCACTTTATATCCTTTCAACATCTTCCAACCTTGATATCCATCCCGCACACCCTCTCAATATTTATTGTTATTGGCTGTCTTTGCTCCTCTCTCTCCCATTCCACCTTTCCTCCTCCCCCTCTCTCTCGCTCTCTCTCTCTCTCTCTCTCTCCCTCCCTCGACTCTCTCCCTTCCCCCTCCTTGCTCTCTCTCTCTCTCTCTCTCTCTCTCTCTCTCTCTCTCTCTCTCTCTCTCTCTCTCCCAATAAGTCTACATCTTCTCCTTCTCTTCTGTTTCAGCAGGCATTGGCACATCAAGACAAGATAATGAATACAGACCCCATCGTTTCTCTCAGTATTTCAGGGACTTCTTTGTGATGACGGGATTTGACACATGGTCTGGGAACTCTGCTGGAAGGTTGACATTTGTTTTTGGCAGTTATCCTTGAAGATATATAACCGACAAGAGGTAATGAGCGTACGTTGATTACCGGAGAATGGTGAGGAGCACTCGCCTGGCAGATGGTATTTCACAACGAATGGCCAGAATGCTGATCTAATCTCTTCTTTGAAGGATCATCCACAGATTCTATATCCACGTAGACAGTAATAGCGGTCCTTGACATTCACAGAAATCAGAGCAGAAAGGTCTCGCTTAATATACTTATTGGAGAAGAGGAGGTAATATAGATCCGGACTACAGTGGCGTCTCAACATTATGGAGATCGAATGTTCTTGGCGTCAATGGTGATAATTATCGTGGTATTTTGATTTCCATATTGATGCATTAGCTAAACGAGTATTTGGCAGGGGCTATCATCGTCTGGAATCAGATTACGGTCTATCCCTCTCTAGGAATGCTATAACGGGTAAAACTAGAGATATATTTGTCAACATCAGCGTATAAGCTACTAATACTATATGTCAATATGACGGAGGGGTTATCTTTATATTGAGAACGTTTAGAAGGCACTATAAGATGTGTCCTACAACATGAATAGTATGCGGGAACCTAACGGAATTACGTTAGGCTTCCAGGTTGAGTTCTTTATAGACGGTAATCATCCATAGTTTGACTCATAGTAACGAAACCATCCACAGTTTTACACGAAGTAATATAACGATACTATCTATTGCAGTTCAGGTGAACACGAAATAACGAAACTATCCACAGTTTGACACGAAATAAATTAGCTATCCCCAGTTGGACACGAAGTAGTATAACAAAACCAGGTACAGTTGAACAAGACGCAACGAAAGTACCCACAGCTAGGCAAGACGCAATGAAACCATCACCATATGGACATGCACAAGAATTAATAAAACTAAGAAATAATTAAACTATTAACAGTCGCACACGACGTAACGAAACCATCCAGATATGAACATGTACAAGAATTAACGAAAACATTCACAATACGTATCAATTCCATGTAGGAACCGTTCATTACATTTCCGTTTGGATTCCGGAATGCATAAGCCGAAGAATGTATATCTTCTGAATGAAACAACGTTATGTTTGAAAAAATATTTCTTGAACAAATTATAAAATGTAACGATGTCCTCATGACCTAATTCCAGACATATAGATCTACAGTAGAGAATATCATATAAATACTAGTACTGGCTTGAATTTAGTGCAAGGATGCTAAATACTTAAACAGCTCTGTCACGGCCGAATCGTCTAGTCGGGGCTACAAAAGGTGATGTCACGTCAACTTGACGTACGAGTAAGCCCCTCTAAGGCCAATACGCAGTGTCAATGATACGAGATATTAACACTCTGCTTGCGTGCTTATCAATCATACATTCCTGTTGTCTGACAGTAGCATTAGTATCATGTCATCACCGCGGGGGATATTGCTAATACAAAGCTATTATCATATGTTAAATTACCCGCTGTCATTCGTACATTAGGCCACAGTCTGTTGGTCTTTATCAGCTGATGACGTCACTAGTGTGAACATTTGAATAGTTTGTTTTTAATTATGCAGTCAGACTCCGAGATTACGAAACAATTTTTAAAGATTTTTTCAGATTTTTTTAAAGATTTCACGCTGAACAATGTATTGTTCACACAATCCCCATATCAAATTTGAACTCAAGCAAAAGAAAATCGGTTTCAGAACGTTTCGTAATCTCGAGGCGAGCATTGGGCCATAGCACTATATCGTATTCGACGTTTTACATAATAAAAGAAAGCAAATGAAGGACTAAACATACTCTCATATCTAGTCTACGTTCATTGCATTGGTAGTATTATGAACAACAGGTTATAAATCATGGTTGCCTATTGTAATAACCTTCCACCGTCTGAATGACGGCTTGCGTTGTATAGTCCTCGGGGAATTGAGAAGTAACGAGAGCACACTGATCCATGGGCATGAGTAAATTGTAGCGCTTTGAGAACGCTTTAGAGTATGGCTGTTGCGCAATATCAATGTACACATTATTATTATTATTAATATGAATACTAATATTATCATATTATTATTATTATTATTATTATTATGATTATTATGATTATTATTATTATTATTATTAATATTTATTATTAATAATATTTATTATTAATAATATTTATTATTAATAATATTTATTATTAATAATATTTATTATTAACCCTCTAGAGCCCCAGGGGTCACCGGTGACCCCTTGTAATTGGAAGGTTATGTAATCAACACTGATTAAGAAAAAAATAAAATGATACCGCTAAAGCCCAGTGTGCCAT
>JAUTBQ010197014.1:0-60871 GCA_032361185.1 Lepetodrilus ovalis | reverse complement strand
TCCGCTTCCAATTACTCCTATAAAGCCTTTATCTGTAGTAGCATTATCAACCAAGCCTACTGAATAACAATGCTCTATAGTTGAACTTCCACTTACTTCACCTACAAAACCTCCAGAGGTTGACCCTACTGAATCTAAATTCCCTAGTGAATAACTCTTTGTAATTACTCCAGAAGAACTTACACTTCCAACTAAGCCACCAACTTTTTCACTATTACTTCCACTTCCTTTTATTTCCACTAAGCTATAACATTCACTTATTGTAGAGGCTGTTCCAATAACTCCAACTAAACCTCCAAAGTGTGTTCCAACAATCTCACTAGATACACAAGTGATTTTTCCAGTTGTATAAGATTTTGTAACACTACCGCCAGAGCAACTTGCAACTAAACCTCCTACAATACTGCTTCCTTTAATATCTATATTTGTTACTCCTAAATTCTTAACTACTCCACTTGTTATTTCACCAAAGAAACCATTTCCACTTGTGGAACGATTTGTAATTGAAACACCATCTATTGTAAATCCGTTACCATCGTAGAAGCCAGTAAACTTTGTTGAACCATTCAGATTTCCTATTGGAGACCAACCTTTGTTATTGCCATAAGCGAGTCTATCATTTGAATCATTATATTTATCACCGTCTGAATCATCATCTGAATCATCCCAGGTTACAGTTCCTGATAAATCTATATTTCCAGTCTGTAGATAATATGTATTCCACTTATCACTACTCTGTGTTAACCATGATAAATTTTGAACTGTTGCTATTTGATAGGGGTCGGCTTCGGTTCCACTTCCTTCTGGTTTAACCATATCATTTATATTTACTGCTGTATATAAATTGTTTATCTCATCTACACTTAACGGATAATTAAAAATTCTTATATCATCAATACTGCCATTAAACGATTTTTTATCATCAACCAAAGAAGCAATATAAATTTTTGCTGAGTTTGTATCTAATCTGCCATAACCTTGCTCACTTGCTTCCTCTACTCCATCAATATATATTTTTGTTACCTTACCATTATAGGTTAATGTAACAAATTTCCATTCTCCTATTGGAACAGCACTACTTGACTTTGTCCATCCTGCTACATAGGACATATCACTTGTTTGGGGAGCATAAAAACCAACTTTACCTGAATTATCTATACCAAATCGCCAATCATCACTTCTTCCTACTATTACTTGTTCTGATTCGCCATTTGTTCCCTTCCAATTTATCCATGCCGAAATAGTTAAATTCATCTCTATATTTAGATGTTCTCTATTTATTGGGATTTCTATATATTTATTATCTGGTGAAAAATCTAAGGCTTCATTAAATTTTCCGCCAATAACTAGGGGATTACCATGCAGCGTGCCTATCTGACCAAAATCAGATAAGTCAATTACAGAGGACTCTGAAACAAATCCTAAATCAAAATTCCAATAACCCATTTCAATATTATTCAAATAAGTATTACCATAAACAATTTGTCCATCAGGCCTATTTACAAACCCTACAGTATTATTGTTATATGCATAATTATCGTAAACTTCATTGTTTCGCCCCGAGTTGCCCATAAAATTAATCAAATGCATTTCGGAAGGAGTGGGGTTATTGTAAAAATAATTATTATATACTTTGTTGTAATGACTAGTATGACCTGTATGAAAATAAACTATTCCATCACGTGGATCTTGATCATTACTAAAAGTAGGCATATGATCCAAATTTATAAAAATATTATTTTTTACAACATCATATTCACCATCGATAAAAAGTGCATTATTATCAAAAATATTATTTTTTATTGTCGAGTAACCGCTTTCAGTTTCTATATCAGATAATTGAATTCCATATTGATTATTATTGCGAAATGTACACCCCTCTACCAATATATTTTGATAGCCCATAGAATCTCCGCCACGATTTGGTTCAAAATCTATTCCTGCTTCTGGAGAAGTTCCATTAGCATTATTAAATTCACATCCAATAATTTTGAAGTTCTTTCCTCTTATTACCGACATATTATCTCTGAATGCATTTTCCAACACGCAATTATACATCTCAAAATCTGTTAGAAATGTAGCTGGATCATTATGATCTCTTAAACCGATATAAATATTATCACAAGGGCTATTTTTCAAAGTCATACTTTTGAGTCTTAACCCGTTACAGTTATCCAACACTAGTATACAATCAATCCCGGCTATCTCTTGCGGCTTTCTTGTATCCCTGTTTCCATCTAGAATAAGATTATTCATTTCAACATTTTTTGAATTATCAATTCTAAAAACCCAGTATCCCCAGCTTGCGTACGCTCCATCAGCTATTTTAATTGTAGCTTTTTCCTCTCCTGAAGTAGTTATTTTATAATTCTTACTATTAGGAAAATCAATAACATCCAATCCTTTACCAATAAGATACACTTTACCAGAAGTAAATTGCATCTCGCCACCATTTGCCTTTAAACTATATATAGCATTTTGAATTGCCACCCTATCGTTTGTTACACCATCACCAACTGCTCCAAAATCATCTACTTTATAGATTTGACCAAAACTATCTATTGTAAATATTAGATTTAGCAGAATCAACGCATATAACATTTTTTTCATATTCTTTTTACCTTCATTTTTTTAATTTTAAACAATTGCTCTATTTAAGCAACATCATTTTTTTTACTTGAATTTGGTTATGTGATTCTAGTTTGTAAAAATAAATTCCTGAAGGAAGATCACTCCCACTAAATTCTACCGAGTATAATCCCGCTCTCATATTTCTATTGACTAAGATTTTTACCTCCTGCCCAAGAATATTAAAAACTGATAACCTTACCATTCCAGCTTCTGGTAAAGTATAATTTATCATTGTTATTGGATTAAATGGATTTGGATAATTTTGCTCTAATAAATACTTTGTTGGTATTTCAATTTTTGTTTTTTTCTCTACCGATACTATAACTTCTTTCAAGGTGGGATAATTGTCTCCTTCTAATACCCAAGTTGTTGTGAAATCCCAGCCTGCATAAGTAGATTCATTTTTCATTTCGACAGTAGTTTTACCAGTAGCAGCTACTTCTAAGGCTGACTGATTACACCCGGATGATAATGTATCTAAATAATTACTCAAATAAACATTTCCAGTTCCTCCTTCTGACCCAAGAAATCCTTTTGTTTTATGAGATAAATTTGCTCCTACCGAATAACAATTTTCGAATGTACCATCATAAACTGCTCCGCAAAAACCACCAACGGAGTTAACTAAGTCTGTACTAGTAATTGAACCTACACTATAGCAATTACTAACCGTGCCTAATGTATTTTGTCCAACAAAACCACCCACTCTATCTCCGAGACTAGTAACATCACCAAGGCTATATGATTCATCTATTTTTGCGTAACTACGGTTTCTTCCTACAAAGCCTCCTATATATTTGCCTGAACCACTACTTGTTAGCACTACATTGCTGAAGCATCTACTAATTTTTGATTCTGGTCCTGCGCTATACCCAACAAAGCCTCCTATATAACCAGTAGTGGAATTACTACTCACTTTCCCCTCACTTGAACAATGAGAAAGTTTACCTGATAAGTTTTTACCAACAAAACCTCCTACATAACCACTACCAGTTACTGTTACATTCTTTAATGACAAATCTTTTACTAATGCTTCTTTTTCTACAACTCCTTTGATTACTCCAAAGAGTCCTACATATTTTGATGTTGGGCGATTAATAGTTAAGTTACTAATTCCATAGCCTTGACCATCATATACACATGTAAAATTGATACTCTTATTACCCATTGGGGAGAATCCATCATTACTTCCATCCATGGTTAAATCATTGGGGTCATTATATTTATTTCCATCATTGTTATCATCTGAGTCATCCCAAGTTACTGTTATTGAAGCATCAATATCTGAAGTCTGGATAAAATAAGAACTCCACATTGAACTATTTTGGGATACCCATGATAAATTTGATAATGTCGCTACTTGGTAAGGGTCTTCTTCCGTTCCACTTCCTATAAAGTTTGGTATCTCGCCTGGTATTCCACCATATTCTAAATCTTTATTGCTAACTCCTTTTAAGTTTGGATAGTTCCCCTTTTGTTGCCAAATTGTTGCCATATTCCAACCAGCTAAGCTAAAAGTTGATTCAGTCATCATTGCAGCACTAGTTTTTCCTTCAGCACCAACTGAACTTTCTTGCCCCGAAATCCCTTTATCAAAAAAGTTATTTGTGAATATTGGACTTCCACTTGTAACAGTTCCTACAAATCCTTGTCCTGCAAAAGAATTATCTACCAACCCAATAGAGTAACTATTTTCTATTAGTGAAGCATCATTAACGGCTCCTACAAAACCTCCGAAATTATTTCCCGAACTATTTGATGCTCTTTTTACTGAAACAAAGCTATAACTATTTTTAATATTTGAACTTGATAACTCACCTACTAATCCTCCTCCAAAATCTCCTACGGAAGTTATATTACCTAAAGAATAACACTCTGAGATTGTACTTCCTGAAGTTAAACTTCCAACTAAACCACCCACTCGCTTGGTATTAACACTCCCACTTATATTAGCTTCGTTATAACAGAAACTTATCGTAGTTGGAGAACCTTCCCCAGCTATTCCAACCAAACCTCCAAAATGATAACCAGTTGCTCCTACATCTACACATTTTATTCTGCCTGTTACATACGCATGGGAGATTATATTGTTACTACAATGGGCAGCTATTCCACCTACTCCATCACTTCCTTCAATATCTACTTTTGTTAATCCTAAATTCTCTACAACTCCGCCGCCTATTACACCGAAAAAGCCATTACCACTTGTTGAGCGGTGCTTAATTGTCAGATACTTTATTATATGACCATTGCCATTATAATGACCAGTAAACTTTTCATTTGAACTCCCTATCGGGAACCAACCTTCATTATTTCCTTCAGTAACTTTATCATTTACATCATTATATTTATCTCCATCACCATTATCATCCGAGTCATCCCACATTGAAGTTTTTGAAGCATCAATATCTGCCGTTTGAATATAATATGCATTCCATTCTTCCGGAGTTTGTGCTAACCATGATAAATTTACTAACGAGTTTATTTTATAGGGAGAAACTTCTGTTCCTAAACCAACTGGTTTTGTTTTGTTATGCCCACTTGCTATTCTAAAAAGAGAATCTATCTCACTTCCAGAAAGTCCGTAATTAAAAATCTTCACATCATCAATGCTACCATTAAATGAACTTGTCTCCCCTAATAATGAACCGATTGAAATTTTCAACGAACTTGTAGATAAATTGCCAATACTTTCTTTGCTACCACTATTAACACCATTTATATAAATAGTCGTAGCCCTTCCATTGTATGTTACCGCTACATGTGTCCATGAACTTGTTGGTAAAGGCTCACTTGATTCTGTTAAACCACCTGTATAGGTTATTTCATTTTTACTCTCTCCATGAAAGCCAACCTTACCACTATTATCTAAACCAAAACGCCAATCACCATCTTTACCTACTATTACTTGTTCACTCTCACTACTTGCTCCATTCCAATTTACCCATGCAGAAATTGTTAAATTTATCCTCATATTTAGAATCTCTTTTATTGGGATATCTATATTTTTATTATCTGGTGAAAAGTCTAAGGCTTCGTTATACCACCCATTTACAATAACTGGATTATTACGTAGCTCTCCAGTCTGGTGAAAATCGGACAAATCAAAAATTGATGTACCAGAAATTGAATCTGAATCCATGTTCCAATAGCCTACTTCTGTTCTTGTCAATTCTACATTATCATGGATAATCTGCTCACTAGAAGAAGGGTTAAGTACAAATCCATCTATATTATTATTATTTGAATAGTTTGAATAAATCTCATTATTTGCATCTGTATTGGAAGAAAGTCCTATTAGATGTTGTCCTTCAGGAAGTGGATTATCATAAAAATAATTATTATATATTTTATTACGCTTAGTGTAATCAGAATACCATGGACTAAATACTATTATTCCGTCTTCCTCTGTTCCAATCATATTAACTATTGGTTTGTGATCTACTTTTCTAAAAACATTCCCTTCAATAATATTATCCCAACTTAGGACATAGATTCCATTATTCTCAAAATAATTATTTCGTATTGTTACTCTTCCCTCTATTTCTATATCATTATGTTTCATTAAAGTGATGCCAAACCTTTTGTTATTTTTAAATATACATCCTTCAATTAATATATCTCGATAGCCCAAAACAGAACCATTTGTAGTACGATCAGGCTCAAAATCAATTCCAGCTTCTGGATCACCAAGTCCATGGGCATTATTAAATTCACAGCCAATTATTTTGAAATTTTTACCTCTTATTACTGACAGATTATTTCGCCAACCGTTTCTAAGAATACAGTTATACATTTCAAAATCAGAAAGAAAAGTAGTTGAGTCCTCTTCATTTGAAGCTGTAATCATTAAATTATCAATTACTGAATTTTCTAAAATCAAATCATTTAATCGAAGTCCGTCACAACGATCAAAAACTTGTATTAAATATGTTCCTGCTACTTGTACTGTAGGATTTCGTGTATCCCTATTTCCATCCATATGTAAATTGGAAATAGTAATATTTCTAGAGTTACTTAGATAAATGCCCCAATTTCCATAAGTGATAGGAGTTCCATCTGCTATTTTTATTGTTGCTTTTTCACTATCCGTTGTCGAAATAAGATAATTTTTATTTGCTGTAAAGTGATAGAGCTTTAATCCAGATTTAATAATATATGTTTTTCCTGATGTAAATTGTACCTCACCTCCATTTGTTTTTAATAGATCAAAGGCTTTTTGAATAGCAGCTCTATCATCGGTTACACCATCTCCCTTTGCTCCATAATCATCTACTTTAATTTGTCCCAGAACTGAGATTGTAAGCATTAGGTTAAATAAAATTAGTACAAATATTGTTCTTTGCATTTTTTCCTCTTTTTTTAAAATATTTTATAAATTACCAGAAAATATGTGGTACTATTTTAATAAAATCATCTTCTTTACAGATACAAATTCACCAACTGTAATTCTATACATATAGATTCCACTTGTTAAATCACTAGAATTAAAGCTAACTGAATGATTACCAGCAACAAGATTGCTATTTATTAGCGTTGCTACTTTTTCACCAATTATATTATAGACTGATAATTTCACATCAGATGTTTTGGGTAATGTAAAATTAATCTTTGTTGTTGGATTAAATGGATTTGGATAATTTTGCTCTAATGAGAATATAGTTGGTAGTGTTACTTCTTTTTTATCGATACCAACTATTACACTACCTAAGTCTGAAATTTCTTGATTCGTTAGTGCATAATTATAAAGTGCAACTTTTGCCACGTTTATTAAATTATCCTCTCCATCATTATCTGCAAATAACAATATGGTACTATCTAGTCCTAAACGTCCATCTATTGATACAGGATTTCCTGAATAAGCTAATTCTCCATTTAGATAAATATCTGTTGTAACTGAATCTGCTTTATGTACATTACGAACTACTACCATTCTATACCAAGTTTCTTCATCAATTATTTTATTTGAATATCCTATTCCTCCAGCTCCTACTATTCCCGGACGATTCAAGAACAAATCTCCATCATTGCCTGACGAATTTAAAGGATCAGTTTGAATTAAACTTACATAACCAACAAATGCATCTACTTTGAAATCAATACTTAATGTATATGTATTAACTTTTGTTCCACCACCATTTGGGTCAATACCAGTAATAGCTTTGAAATAATTTCCTACTCCAATAGATACTGCCGTATTACCATCTTCCGGACCTTCTACCACTATCGCAGTTCCTACTAGTTCAAGTGGCTTGCCAACTGTGGCAACTGTTATATTAGTTGTATCGTCAAAATCCCACTGACCTACAATACCATTCTGCTTATCACTAGCATATCCAAGTAGCTTCTTATACCTTTCATCATACATTTTCACTTCGGTTTTTGTTAAACTTTTATTATTCTCAATTGTCTGAGCATCTTTGGATGTATTGTCAACTCCTACAAATCCAGTAATTTTATTATTATATTCATAATTTGAACTAATCACATTATTGATTCCGTTTCCATCAACTCCAATAAGATGTTGTCCTGCCGGAAGTTCGTCGTTATCACGGAAATAATTTTCAGTTATTATATTATTTGAAGGTCTAACTTTTACCCAATACCATGGACTAAATACTATTATTCCGTCTGTAATCTTTGTACCGTCTATATTAGCTATCGGTTTATGATCTACTTTCCTAAAAACATTTCCAGTAATAATATTATTCGAACTTAGTACATAAATTCCATTATTCTCAAAATAATTATTTCGTATTGTTACTCTACCTTCATACTTTGTATCCTCATCATGTTCCGTTAACACAATACCAAATTTCTTATTATTCTTAAATATACATCCTTCAATCAATATATCATGATAACCTAAATCAGATCCATTTACAGTACGATCAGGCTCAAAGTCTATTCCAGCTTCTGGGTCACCAAGACCTTGCACATCGGAAAATTCACAATCAATAATTTTGAAATTCTTGCCTCTAATTATTGACATATTATTTCGCCATCCATTTCGGAGGACACAATTATGCATCTCAAAATCGGAAAGAAAAGTGGTAGAATCTGTTTGATTTGAAGCTGTAATAATTATATTATCAATTACTGAATTTTCTAATATTAAGTCATTTAATCTAAGTCCATCACAACGGTTAATAATTTGTATTAAATATGTTCCTGCAACTTGTACTGTGGGGTTTCGCGTATCCCTGTTACCATCCATATGTAAATTTGAAATAGTAATATTTCTAGAATTACTTATAGACATTCCCCAATGACCATAAGTTATAGAAGTTCCATCTGCAATTTTAATAGTTGCTTTTTCGTTACCTGTTGTTGTAATAAGATAATTTCTACTTGCTGAATAATATGAAAGGTTAAGTCCTGATTTAATAATATAAGTCTTTCCTGATGTAAACTGTAGCTCTCCACCATTCGATTTCAGAACATCCAAAGCACTTTGGATTGTAGCTCTATCATCTGTAACTCCATCTCCTACTGCTCCATAATCATCTACTTTAATTGTTTGACTTAAAAGAGTTACTGTAAGTATTAGGTTAAATAAAACTAGTATGAATAACTTTCTTTTCATGTTCTTCCCTTTTTACAGATATTGATTGAAACTCATTATTTTAGCAATAACATCTTTTTCACTTGAATTTTGTTATTTGATTCTAACCTATAATAATAGATTCCTGATGATAAATTACGACCATTAAATGGAGTTGAATATGAAGCAGCACTCATATACTCATTTATTAATATTGCTATCTCTTCCCCAAGAATATTAAAGACAGATAACTTCGTCATTCCATCTGCGTGTAATGTATAATTTATCATTGTTGTTGGATTAAATGGATTTGGGTAGTTTTGTGATAGTTCAAAACTCATTTTTTTACTACCGCCTTTTGATTCATTTACATCTGTTGGTCTAACTTTATATTCTACCACATATGCAAGTGCATTACCACCACTTTTTGCACCAAATTTCCAATCAGAATTAAAAATCATTTTCTTTCCATCTGGACTAACAGAACCAAGGGGGAAACTTTTGTAAGTTGTACACGATGTTCTTGCATATCCAAAATGTCGGATAGTTCCTGTTCCATCAAGTTTAATTTCAAACATCTGAGTCGCATAATTATAACCGGTTATACCACCAACATTGATGTCTGTTGAAACTGACGCCCAACCTGGGTTTTCAAAACCTCTACCAGAAATATGTCCACCAATATTAGGTTGTAAAAGTCTTGTAAACTTACCATCACTAAGGCGACTCATTGACAAAGGAATTACTTGCACAAAAACTTCATCTCCATTAACATCTATTCCAAAATCTGCATGTTCTGAACCAACCCCAACTTTTCTAAGAAAATTAAAATGTAAATCATAAACTTCTATTTTTCTTGCACCTCTATTATTTACAACTATGTATTTACCGCTTGGAGAAATTGTAGCCCAATCAATATCACCAGAAAAAGATGTATCTGCTATAACTGTGTCCTTCTCAATATCATAAAGAGATGCTTTTTTTGTAACACCTCCAACTTCATGAGTAATTACTACATATTTATCATCTGCCGAAATATTTCCTTCGTATGGACCAATTGTAGCACTATAGCCAGGGAATCTTTCTAATAGAAGAATTTTTCCAGTTTCAATATTTATTTTGAAAAAACCATTCCCATTACAAAAGTACCGTGTCTTTGGATCAGTATTTGACCATCTACTATCTGAAGTAGAAAAGTTCAGTACCTTATCAAAAGTATAATCATCTGCATTTAGAAGATAAGTATTACCTAGAATTATTTTCGTCATATTTGAATTCCAAGCTTGGTCTTTTGAGTAATGGTGTAGTAAGGCATTTGAACCACTTGAAGCTCCAAAAGTAACTGGGTCTGCAATACATGTGTAATCTACGCCATACTTAGTATCTCTTACTGTTTGTAAATACTTTGGTTTTTCTAAATCTACTGGAGGAATCGGCTCCCAAGTTGTTTCTGGAGGGAATATTGTTTCTTTAACTTTACCTAACTCAATAAAGTGAACTGCATCAAACCAAATATCAACACTATCTATACTAAGTGTTCCTAAATCAAATGATAAAGAAATCAATTCATCTTTAGTAATTGTTGCTACGGTATCCACAACTACTACAATTTCATCTTTGGGAAGTGTAATTATCTTAGAGTAAATATTCTGTTGTGGTGCATTCTGTTTAGTAATTGAACAAAACAAATTTGATACTGTTTTATTTGCTTTTGCGATAAATTGAAGATGGTACTTACTTCCAGCTTTAGCAGAATAGAGTAAATCCTTCTGATAAAGTTGTATCTTTTGTGAACCACCACTATCAAAAGTATTATTAACCTTTACATGTCCACAGTATTTTCCTTCAATAGTATTTGAGGAATCCAAATTAAAAGATGCATCGTTGGTTGTATTGACAACTAGCTTCCACTTCCTTAGGGAATCATTGAAATAATTATTACTTACTAATTCTGTTCCACCACGTGGTAAAGTTGGCTCTACAAATGGATCGGGTAGTGCAATAAAATGGATATCATCAATCCATAGTTCAACATCATTGTTCTTAAATGAAGCTAAATCTATTGCAAAATAAACGTTTTCTACTGTTTCTGCCGCTTGGAATGTATAGCTAAAAGAAGTTACTTTATTCTTTGTCGTCTTAATCCAATCCCAAACAAAATAATTTTTATAATCTGGCTCTTTGTAAATTGTCCAGAACCCTTGATCAATATTCTTGTTAGACTTAAGATTAAAACTAATTAAATATGTGTTCCCAGCAATTAGCCCACCTGGTATATTGTGTTGGTTTAACTGAATGCGCCCACTTGGATAACCACCAAATGGTTTCATTACTGTAATGTGAACACTATTTTCTCCAGTAATAACACTATTAGTATCTAATTCATATTTTGCACGTAAACTTTCTGTGCTATACAATTCCCAATGATTTAGACTGTCATTAAAATAATTATTTTCTAATAATTCAGTTCCTTTATGTAAATCTTCCTGTGCAAATATTATAGATGGTAATAATAGCAAATAAAGAAAGCTCATTATTCTTTTCATTTTATAACCTTTTTTGATTCAGATTTATACAATTATTTATCATCTTGTTTATAATAAATTAGAACCTTCTTCTATTTCTACCAATTTAAATATTTACTCTATTTTACTAACAACATTTTCCTTACTTGAATTTGATTATTTGATTCTAATTTATAAAAATAAACTCCAGAGGTTAAGTTACTACCGTTAAATGAAGCTGAATATGCACCTGCTTGCATTTGTTCATTTAGAAGTACTTTTACTTCTTTACCTAGAATATTGTAAACAGATAATTTTGTCATCCCATCTGTGGCAAGTGTAAAATTAATTTTTGTTGTTGGATTAAATGGATTTGGATAGTTTTGTGAAAGTTTATATGTTAAGTTAACTGCTACTTCCACTACTTCACTATATTCAAATCCTCCATCTACATCAACTTGTTTTAATCTGTAATATTTTGCAACATCAACTGCTGTAAAACTATAACTATTACTAGTATTACTATTTCCATATCCGGTTACAAAACCAATTTTACTCCAACTTGATTTATCATTTGATGATTCTATATTAAAACCATAGTTATTTACTTCTGTTTCTGTTTCCCAATTTAATACAACAGCATCATCTGCAACTGTTGCGGTAAATAAAGTTAACTCTACAGGTAAACCTTCATTAGTAGCATCTCCCAATGCTGATATTTCTGCATCTGTTAAAGCATAATCATAAAGTGCTATTTGTGAAACTGCAGTAGGCTGTTCTTCATTCCCATCATCACAAAACAATAATACGTTTTCTTCTAAGGACAAACGATTATCAACAGCTTGTTCTTTTCCATTATAAGCCAGACTACCATTTAGATATATATCAACTGTTACACTATCATTAGGAACATCGGAAATCTCTTCAACAACCAAGACCATTCTATACCAAGTTCCCGTAGAGAATATATCATCTGAATATCCCATACCTCCATTTCCCATTTTCCCATTAGACCTTGCAAATAAATCTCCATCATTAGAGTTATTTATATCCGTTTGTATTAAACTTGCAAAAGATCCAGAGAATGCATCTATTTTTATATCCATAAGAAGTGTGTAAGTGTTTATTTTTGTTCCTGAACCACTATTAATGATGGTTGTAGTAACGGCACTAAAATAATCTCCATTTTCTAATAGTGCTGCACCATTACCATCTGTTGGTCCTATTACGGAAGTTGGGCTACCAAATGATGTAAGATCTGTACCTACTGTTGCTTTGGTTAAATCACCAGAATCATTAAAATCCCATTGCCCTACTATACCCGGTTCTCGATCAATTGAGTACGCTTCATATGCACATATCTTATCGCTACTACTATTATCTCCAAAATTACTTTTGAACATTAATTTTGTTCCTGTAGGATTAGGGACTTGGGTTGCATAAGCATAAAACCCAACACCACTTACTTCAAAAGAATGTCCAAAGTTCTCTATTGTTTCACTTCCATCTAGTTTTACTGCAAGCATTCTTCCATGTCCATTATCACTATTGTCCGTATTTAAATAAGCCCATCCCGGTCTTAAAATATTTCTACAAGAAAGATGACTACCATGGGTATCAAATATTTCATCTGTAAGTATAATATCAACTCCACTTCCATCTAGATGATACGAAAATACCGAACCTTGTTCTCCAGCAACGTAACCATAAAATTGAACAAATACTTCACTTCCATCTGGGGCAAAACCAAAATCGCCATGATTTCCATAACTAGCTATGCGACGTAAATAATTGAGATTGGTTGTATTATACATTTCTACACCATAATGTGATGCTCCATTTTGATCAACATAAGGATCATCCTCTGTTGCAAAATTATGATTCCACATTATTCCCACATAGTCGCCAGATTGGGAAACCGAGACCCAATCTATATATTGATGTTGCCAATCGTCATCTAACCACATACCTTCGAAGATCTTAGGCTCCCCTACTATTTGTGGAGTCTGCAAATCAAATACAATTATTTTTACATCAGTAGAATTTTTCACCTTAGCAATTAGTGCAACATATCTATCATGAATATCTATATTTCCTTCACCAGGTCCTAATTTTACTGATTCGTAAATATCTGAATTTCCATTCAAGTCATATAACAAATCTAAAACCTCTGTTTCTATGTTATAACGTCTGATTTTTCCCTCTACTGTAAAACCATAAACTATATTAGGTTCAGTATTAGACCAAACACTCTCATAAATATCAAGCCCACCTAAGGTTTTATAAAAAGCATGTGTTTCTGCATCATATACAGCTATGGAACGAAATTTATATTTTGTTCCATCAATATTCCATGGTTGTCTTTTAGGATAACTATGTGTTGGAGTACCTTCTTCTGTAATCCTCTTCATTCTTGTTGAAGTTGTATTATCATCATAAGTTGAAAGATAATCTGGGGCAGTTGCTCCAGCAGGTGGAGCTATTGTTGTATATGTTGTATTTGGTGGATATTGTCCATATATTGAAACAATACAAAGCATACTAAAAACTATAAACATTGATACTTTATTAAATCTTACTTTCATTATAATTTCCTTTTGTTTTTATTTTTTTCCAAAATAGGATTTCTTTTGGAAAACTATTGTTCTAATAAAAATATTAAACTCTATGAATAACCTAATAAATGCTATCATTCCGATATATTTTTAGACGAACATTCTATTGAAAGTCTAGAACCCGTGTAAAAATATTACAGAATGACAATCTATGATAGATTATGCTTAGCTTACTTAAGATGATTCAGCAAACTATTTAATGAGTAACATTTTCTTTATCTGAACATGATTCTCGGATTTTAATTTGTAAAAATAAACGCCAGATGTTAAGCTACTGCCATCAAATGGAGCTGAATATGAACCTGCTTGCATATATTCATTTAGTAATACTTTTACTTCTTGACCAAGAATATTGTAAACAACTAATTGTGTCATACCATCAACTATAAGTTGAAAATTTATTATTGTTGTTGGGTTAAATGGATTTGGATAATTTTGTGATAATTCAAATCTCATTTTTTCATTAGGGTTTTGCTCATTTTCTTCTACATCTGTTATTTCCCTAGCTTCAACTATATATGCATATATTTCATCTTTGATAGAACTACTATTAAATATATTCCAATCGGAATTAAATAATATTTTCTTCCCATCGCGGCTTACTGAGCCGAATGAACTACTATGACTAATCTTATACGAAGATCTTGCATGACCAAAATGGCGAACTATTCCACTATCATCTAATTTAACTTCAACCAATTCAGTTAAACCACTATATCCTGTAGAATTAGTACCACCTTCATAAATTCCACAATCAACCAAAGCCCAACCAGGACTGTTAAGTCCACGACCCGAAATATGACCACCTGTATTATCTTTAAATAATCTAGTAGATTTTCCATCACTTAAACGATGCATACTTACAGGAATTACTTGAACCCAAACCTCATTACCTTCTGAATCAATTCCAAAATCTCCATGTTGAGTACTAGAACCAACATTTCTTAAAAAATTAAATTGTAAGTCGTAAACTTCTGTATTATCATTATTCATATTTTGAGAAACTATATATTTACCACTAGGAGTTATAGAAACCCAATTTGCTCCATTACTAGGAATATCCATTGATGATATTATAGAATCCAATTCTATATCATATAGAATTGCTTTCTTAGCAACGTTTCCTAGTTCATGAGTAATTACTACATATTTATCATCTGCCGACACATTGCCTTCCCAAGGACCTATTGTTACTCTAATACCGGGAAACTGATGTACTGTTGTTATCTCTTCGGTATTAATATTTATTTTTTTTAATTTATCACCATCGCAAAAATATTTTATTTCAGGCTCAACATTAGACCATCTACCTTCTGAGAGTCCATTGGAAAAAGTTTTATGTATAGAATAATCATCTCCGTTTAATATAAAGTACCCTCCCACAAGAGAAATCAAACTCATATCAGCATTCCATGGTTGATTTTTTGGATAATTGTTCCACAAACTTGATGCATTTTTTTGAACACCAAATGCTTCCGCATCACTTATTCTTGTAATGTCCACTCCATAAATAGCATCGTGTACTGTTTGTAAGTATCTGGGACGAGGCAATGTTTCAGGTACTGTTACTTCCCATTTTCTTTCCGTAGGGAAAAAGTTTGAATATTCAATTGGTAATTCAATTAAGTGAATTGCATCAAACCATAAATCTACATCATCAACACTTGCAGTTCCTAAGTTAAACGAAATTTCTGTTATAATACCGCTTGAATTAGAATAAAAACTATCCGCAAATGTTACAACTTCATTTTCAGGTAATGTTATTTCTTTTTGATAAATCTCACCTGTTAGTATTTTAATTGATGTTGAAATTCCACTAATTGTTTTACTAGCTTTTACCATAAACTGTACATGATAATTTCTATTTTTTTTTATCTCAGCACTTATGCCACTCTGCTTAAATCTAATCTTCTCTTTCCCATCTACATATATTTTATTTAAATGTATGTTTGCACTATTTGCGAATTGAATGACACCATTTGTATCTAACTTTAATATAGAATTTGTTGATTCACGTTTATATAAATTCCAGTTTTCTAAATCTGTTGTAAAATAGTTATTACTAAGTAATTCTTTACCTTTGGGTAAGCTTTCTTCAATTTCATCATATAGTTCTAAAAGATGAACATCATCTATCCACACATCAATATTCTCTTTTGATAATGCTCCTAAATCGAAACATAACTTTACTGCATCATTAGCAACATTAAATTTCAAAGTATCTTTAATTGTTAGCGCTCTATTTGCACTAAGTGAAATTGCCCGATAACCATTTTCAGGTTCCAATACAGTAAAAGGATTATTTGACATATAAACTTTAGCATAAAAATTATCAACATCTTTGCTAGCCTTTATTTTGTATTGAACATAATACGTCTTTCCTAGTTTAATTTTGTTTGGTGCAGCTATATTTTGAGAAAGTTGTATATGGTAACTTTCTTTTAGCCCTGAACTAAGAGTAATAATTTTTATATGTGAACTATTTTTTCCTTCTAATTTACTTGTAGCATCTATGTTTATTGTTCCGGTAGCATCATTTAGTGAAAAATTCCAATTATTTAATTCATTATTAAAATTTGAGTTTGTTATAAATTCTCTTCCCTCTGGCAATGGAGTTTGAGGTTTTCCTTCTCCTAATACATTACCTAATTCTCCAACCTCTTCACTTGATAAAGCATAATTGTAAAGTGTTATTTGTGCAATATCGGTTGGTTTTTCTTCACCATTATCATCACGACAAATAAACAGACTATCATCCAAAGACAAACGTCCATTAACTGTTGTCTGTAATCCCTTATACACAAAGATCCCATTTAAATAAATACTAAACGATACATTATCAGAACTCTGTTCATCTGCAACCAATAGCAATCTATACCATTTCCTTTCTGTAAATACCGGATAGGAATAACCAATATCACCATTGCCGATAGCATGCCCCGAAGTTAAAAAGAGTGACCCATCTCTAATATTTGCAAGATCTGTTTGTAATAAACTAGCAAAACCATCAAGTTGATCTAATTTAATATCCATAAGAAGTGAATATGTATTTGCTTTTGCTCCTAAACCACTTTGAGTAATATTTGTAGGAATTTTTAGATAATCAGCAGATGATAATAATACAGCACCATTTCCTTCTTTTGGTCCTGATACAATCGTAGGACTACCAAATAGTTCAAGTGGTGAACCAACTGTTGCTTTTGATAAATTGGTAACATCATCAAAATTCCATTGTCCTACAATCTCACTAGTTTGAGTTCTGTTTCCATTACCTACCGAACCCAGAATACAGTTAAACGTTAACAATAAAAATCCTAAAAATATCTTCTTCAAACTCTCTCCTAATACTAAAATTTTTAAAAGTTACTTTTTTTTACAAAAAATCTTTCATAACCTCTTAAAGATTGTAGATTCCGGCTTAAAAACATACTGGAATGACAACAATTTTTAAGTTATGCATATCCTTTTATTTGATTTTAGGGAAATCAAACTTACTATCATTGCGAGGAATGTTTTTTATTACAGCTTGCCCACCTTCTTTTTGGTGGGAAGCAATCTATTGAATAGATACTGAAATAAACAGATCGCTGTGAAAAAATCTCGTAATGACAGTCATTTTTTTAATTGCATTTCCTAAAACCACTTTGGGTTTAATATATATTTGTTTTATTAGTCATCTTAAAATTTATTTTGCTGAACTTTAATACTTCGAAAAAACTTTTATTTAGAACTATTGTTAGGTTGTATAAATTTAATGCAATAGTAAAGTGATTTACTATTGCATTATTTTTTTCTTAAATAGTATAAATAACATTACTGTTATTTATTAAATATGATTTGATTTTCTAATAATCAATGTTATTGTCTTTGCAAGAAATATTTTTATGATGAAGTAATCTGTTGAATATAGGCTGAGATAAACAGATTACTTCGGAAAAGACTCTCACAATGACATTCATATCTTTAGTTGTATTTCCTAAAACCACCACTTTGATTTTAGGATATTTAACTATTCTTCTTTTTTATCATTAAGCCCACAAATGAAATGTGGGCTTAAGTAATAATCTTTATTTAAGAAGCATCATCTTCATTACTTTTGAAAAGTTTGATGTTTCTAATTTGTAAAAATAGATTCCACTTGTTAATTGTGAAGCATCTATATTTAAGTTGTGTACTCCAGCAGAATATTCTCCGTTTGCAACATCCATTACTTTTGCACCTAACACATTATAAATAGCAATTCTTACTTTTGCTAATTCAGGTAATGTGAAACTAACTGTTGTTGTTGGGTTAAATGGATTTGGATAATTTTGTGCAAGTTTATAAGTTAAGTTAACTGCAACTTCTACTACATCACTATATTCAAAACCGCCATCTACATCAACTTGTTTTAATCTGTAGTATTTTGAAATATCAACTGCTGTAAAACTATAACTATTTGGAGAATTACTATTTCCGTGACCTGTTACAAAACCTATTTTATTCCAACTTGAATTATCATTTGATGATTCTATTTCAAAACCGTAGTTGTTCACTTCTGTTGCTGTTGCCCAATTTAATTCTACAACATCATCTGCAACTACTGCTGTAAATGATGTTAGCTCTACAGGTAATGGGTCATTAACTAGCTCATCTGAAACTTGTCCATCTGTCATTGCATAATTATATAATACAATTCTTGAAACAGATTTCTCATCATTTTCCCCATCATTATCAGCAAATAACATTACTTTTTCCATCAAAGACATACGTCCATCAAAAGATTTACCAGTTTGAGTAACTTTTAAAACCCCATCCACATATGTTTTAGCTGTTATACTTGTATCTGTACCAACTGTAACATCTTCCACAACCAGAACAATTCTAGTCCATGTATCTGCAGTAACTGTTCCTTCTGGTGCATAAGACATACCACCACCTATTTTTCCACTACTAGTAATAAAATAGTCTCCATCATTAGTATGAAGTATATCAGTTGATAATAAAGCATTATAGCTTTCAGCTAATCCTACTTTCAAATCCATACTAAGTGTAAAAGTATTAATGTATTCACCAACAGTACCAACAGGAGAAATTGCTGTTACAGCATTAAAATAATCAGTAGCAGTTAATGATACTGCACCATTACCTGGACCTGCAACTGCTGTAGCAGCACCAACTAACTCAAGATCTGCACCAATTGTTGCTTTGGTTAAATCACTAGAATCTTCAAAATCCCAACGACCAACAACGATATCTCCTACATTACCTAATGCTTCAACTGCAGAAGCTGATAAAGCACCATCATAAAGAACTACTTTTGCAACATCAGTTGGTTTCTCTTCACCATCGTTATCACGGAATAAAAGTACATGATCATATAATGCTAGGCGATTATCTACAGCACCTAAAGTATTATGAATAGCTAATCTACCATCTATGTATATATCAGTAGATACATCAGTAGCACTATTTTCTTTTACAACCAATACTGTTCTACACCATGTTTTTTCTGGAAAAGTACCAGAAGCTGAATAAGATCCACTCTTATGCCCAATCTTTTTTCCACCATTTAGGAAATAAGATGCATCAGTAGAATTATCAAGTATATTTTGCATTAAGCTTGACCAACCATTTAAAGGATCAACCTTTATATCCATAAGTAATGAATATGTGTTTATTAATGAACCAGCACCACTAGCAGCAATAGCAACTGGTGCTTTATAATAGTCGTCATTACCTAATAAAGCTGCACCATCACCTGCTTGAGGACCATCGACTGCTGTTGGACTACCAAATGATTCAAGTGCAGTACCTACTGTAGCTGCAGTTAAATCAGCAGCGTTATCAAAATCCCATTGCCCTACTATAGACTGCCCATAATTCAGAGTAAAGCTAAGAACAAAAAATAAAATTGTTAAAATTATTTTGCTTTGTTTCATGATAATTTCCTTAATTGTTTATAAATTACTGTTAATTATCTTCCTTTAATATTGTATGATTTACCTCATATAATTCATCTTCAATCTTGCTTAATTTACCTCCCATTTCTATTAGTGATTTATTTATTTTTTATTAAATTATATACTATTTAACAAATAACATCTTTTTAATATTCACCTGGCTATTAAATTGTAATCTATAGAAATAAATCCACTAATAGACCTTCTACAAAACAATAAATAGTTGTTATTACTTCTGGCACTAATTATCAATATCTATAGTAAAAGACTTACCTTTTTTATTAATTTTAATCCATTTTTTTAATGGATTATATTTCCAATTATCAACATTTTTAATGTTTTTAGGTTTCTTACTTGCTTTCACTAGAAAAATGTAATTATCTAAATTATTGGAGCTGACTTCTATTTTACCATCTTTTTCATTTACTTTTATTTGTACATCAACATACTCTCTGCCTTCACCAAGAGGTTTATGGTAAATATAATCTGTTTTACCATCTGGATAAATCAATATGGTTTGTTTATTAGTAGAGTTTCTATCCCCGTGTTCTGTAACATTATTATTAACATTCATTGGAATTACTGCACCAGCTCTAATAAAAAGTGGATACTTATCCAATGGATAGTTCTGTGTAACTTTTTTACCGGATTTATAAACCTTATCTGTCCAATAGTCTATCCAATTATCTCCGGTATTAGGTAATTCTACAGTAACATTATTATTACTACTTGTTATAGCCTTTGTAAAAATATCATACCCTAAAGAATGGCTTTCATTTTTAAATGAAGTGTTTTTTATCACAGAACCATCACCAAAATGAGACTCAACACTACAAGAAAAAATATATGGAGCTAATTCATTGTGAAGTGTTGCAAAATATCTATAAATATCTTCAACATCCTTACCATGAAACCAAGGTAAATGATTTTCCAAAGCTCCGTTTGCACCACCATTTATCATAACAGCACACATACTACCAAATTGTGCATAACGTGTAAATTCATTTTTATTAGAATACTTTTTATTATATCCACCAACTTCACAAGCCAATGCACCATATCCAATTCTTGCCGATTTATATATATCTTTAATTTGTAAACGCAAACCTCTCCACGAACCAGAGCAATCACCACTCCACGCAGCAGTTACATCCTCTATATTACTTGCAGCACCAGTCTGATGACTGTAGCCTCTTGCTAACATAACACCGTTTTTATTTCTAGACTTTACATACTTTGCAATATCGTGATAGTATGAAATACTGAACTCTTCGTTAGAAAGAAGCCCAATTGATGTTCTAACATTTTCACCGAAAGGATAAGGACTATCATCTGCTTTAATTCCATCTAAGGAATAATCTTTAAATACCTTGTCTAATTGAGTCCACCACCAAGCAGATGCCTCCGAGTTCGTGTTATCTATATGAACCCCTAACCCTTTCCACCATTGGGAATCATTTCCTCCATTAACAACATATCCTTTCTCTTTAACAAAATCGTACTTAGGAGCTTTTTGTATGGGAACATCTTTTGCTGTTCTATTTATTGCACCTGTAATCCAAACAATTACTTTAACATTCATTTTGTGGAGAGAGTCAACCATGGTTTTAGGTTGTGGATACTTAGCTAAATTCCACTCGTAATTATTATATGCAGTTGACCAAGGACTATCAATCATAATAGCACCAACAGGAATATTTCTTTTCATATAGGAATTTACTAAGTTCAATGCTACCGACTGTGTATTTAAACTATCTTCCCAAACCCACGGATGTAATGCCCAGTAAGGAATAATTTGCGGATTTTCATTATCAATAGCAAAAAGAGAAACACATAATGAAAGTAGCAATGTTGATATAAGTAATTTTATTTTCATTCTTTATTTATCCAAATATTAATGATTTTTAAGCCACTTTGCATAACAGTCAAAAATATTTTCATTTTTTTCTATTATTTTTATTTCCAAATCTCCTGGGCTTGCGTACTTCTCGTAAGCCTTTCTAGCTACTAACAATTCATTATTTAACAATTTATTGGAAAGTACTTTTCCTAATTGATCTTTAGCATTAAGTATTAATAATTTACTTGGTGCTAATGCTGCTTCAATATCTGGCAAATCATAAGCCTTAAGTACACCAGGAATAAAAGGAAACATTTGATTTACTTTATAAAATTGATTTTTAACAACTGAAGCATACGAAACTAGAGGCTCAACCAATGCAATATTAGAAAATTGTTTTTCAAATGCAGCTGCATGTGCCAATGCCGAACACAAATCTCCTTTTGCTATTCCCACTATATTATCAGCATTAATACCACTTTGTTCTTTTAAGAAATATACAAGCCTCTGAATATCTGCTGCATGGATTCCAACAACACTTTTACCCGTCATTACCGGACCACCCCAATGTGGATCAGAAATTTTGCCAAAACCAGAACTATATTTTGTCCATGATGGAGACTCTTGTTCCAGTTCTCCAAAGCCAATTAAATCGGCAGTAAGTACTGGATGACCAGACTTAAGAAACCATTCAATCTCTTCTAAATCAGACGATTTTCCTTTAGGATTCAAATAAAGGATTGGGGAATTAATAATTTTACTAGGAAAAAATAACAGAAATGGAATAGGCGAATCAGTTTCACCTTTTATAAAAAACTTCTTTACAGAATATCCATCATTTTTATATTGCCCAGTAAAAACAGCAGTTTCTATTTCATTGGGTTTATTGTAACCAGTTATCGCTTTTGCGGCTTCTACAATTGTAACTCTATTTTTATTAGCACCCTTTGTATAAGTTCTTCTTTTGCTTGCTAACTTTTTAGCTTCTTTTTTGTTTAAAGTAAATACTGTCTCTCCTCCAAGCGAACTTGAAACTTGTCCGGTTTTAGTAACATATAATTCTTCTGTTGTAAAAACATTTACCTCTTCATCTTTAGAATTACCAGGTAAATAAAGATATTTCTGAAAAAATGAATAAAGTGCTTTTCTATTTTTTTTAGTCGATGCATGTTCTGAATCATCTTCCACTCTGTAATAGTCATCTTCTGCATTAAAGACTTTGTAAATTTTCTTTACTTCGTTCTCTGTCTCCTTAGCTCCTTGGATACTAAAAAAGTCTCTAGTTGTTGTAATATGTAATACTGGCTTAGGTGCACGTACTTCTAATAAATCTGCGTGGTCTAACCCAACAGCAGTACCATGATAAAACATTTGTTCTGCGTCTTGTGGTCCTATTGTATTCCAAAGTCTTTTAAAATTAGTTATATAGTTTTCCGGAGCAACTGCTTTAATTCTATCATCAAACGCTGCAATATAAGATGATTGAGTTCCTCCACCAGAACGTCCGGTAATACCAATTCTATTAGGATCTACTTCTGCACGTGATATTAAATAATCAACAGCACGTATTCCATCCCAAATCATGTACTTTGCTAAAGATGAGCCAATCATAAAACATTGTCCACCTTCGTAAGCATGTTCGCGGGTAGCACTTCCCACAAGAGATTTGTTAGAAACTTTATCTATGTATTGCATTCTTTCACCTTGACTTACCGGGTCTATTGCAAAAACTACAAACCCTTTACGAACAAGGTTTATACAAACTTTCTGATAAACGGGCGAACGAAAGCCCAAATCAGCATGCCCACATGTATAAATAATTGCCGGTACTTTTTCTTTCAAGTTATTTGGAAGAAACATTGCTGCTGTTACATAAAAGTTAGGTTGTGATTCAAATATAATTTTTTCAACTCTAAATTTCTCCCTTTTAATAACACCAGTAATTTTTGCATTTAAAGGAGTCCTTTGAGGAAACTCACCTATCACTTTAGAAAATTTTTCTCTTACCTTAGCTTGCCTCGTTTCCCAATCAGTTTTAGTTTTTAACTTAGCAATCTCTTCTTCACGTTTATCTAAATCTTTATAAACTATATTTGCATAGTAATGTGATAAAGAATTTTCCACATCTGAAAATTCCATCCACTGATTAAGAATATTATAATCTTGCCCTTGAGCAATTGTGAATGCTTGTATATAAAACAATAATAATATTATTATAATCTTCTTCATTTTGTTTTTTATCATTACTTATAAAATATTTTCAACTAATTCCAATTCCATTTTTTAGGAAACTTAACCATCTCATCAATAGAAATTACTTCACCGCTCTCTATTGATTCTCTTGCTGCAATACCTATTAAACTTGCTAGTACACCAGCTCTACTACCAGCATGTTTTTTTAGTGGATCTTTAAAATCTTTATCAAATATCATTGCTCTTATTTCGTTATCTGCTCCTCCATGTACTCCAGGATCATCTTTAACTAACCAAGATTTTGTTTTCCCAAAATTTTTAGTTAAACGAAATTCATATGTAGCCTTAACTTCCCAAGGCTGACGTTTGTTAAAAAGTACATCCAATCTTGCTTCATCTCCATTAATAACCATCTTCTGGGCTTCGTAAGGCATAAAGGCATCCATTGTATATGACATAACAATACCATTTTTATACTTAATATTTGTTTGCATTGAATCATATATATCGATATTACTATCAAAGACACAGCCATCTCGTAAGTATCCATCAACATCTTCGTTATTAACATATAAATCCATCAATCCCTTATGCTTTGTAATATCCATATAGAATTGACATTTTTCTGTAAAACTACACTCGCGACAATTACGACCACGAAACTCATTGTTTTTTCCATAAAAACTTAAGCTACCAAATGAATGAACTGTCTCTGGTTCTGCATCAAGTATCCAATTCATCTTATCAAAATGATGAGAGGCTTTGTGTAAAAGTAGTGTGCCAGAATACTCTTTTAATTTGTGCCACCGCCGGAAGTAACTTGCACCATGATGGATATCTAAAAGCTCTTGAAAATCTACCGAAATAATTTTACCTAACTTACCCGAAAGAACAATACGTTTCATCTCTTCGGCACCATTTTCATGACGTGCATTAAAACCTATAATTAGTTTTTTTCCTGTTCTAGCTTCAGTATCAAGTATTGCTTGAGCTTGTTCTGTTTCTGTTACTAATGGTTTTTCACTAATTACATCACACCCTAATTCCATTGCTTTTATTGCATATTGTGCATGAAAACTATCTGGAGTTGTTACTATAACCATAGTCGGTTTTGTTTGTTTAATCATTTTTTCAAAATCAATAGAATGAAAAATTGGTGCATTTGTTTCTATTATGCTCTGAGCATACTTAGCTCGTTTAGTATTAATATCGCATAAAGCAACCATCTCTAATCTTTCTGGAAACTGCTTCAAAAGGTCTCTGCCCCATGTATGAATTCCACGTGTACCAGTACCTACTAATGCTATACGTTCTTTTTTTGAAAATGAAAGAGGAATTTTATTGCTTTTTTCTTTTGGTTTAGCATGTATGATAGATAATGGTAATGTGGCTAAAGTTGCAACCTTAATACTTCTATCAATAAACTTTCTGCGATCCATTGGGTTTATTTCCTTTCTTCTATTTACAGATACTACTAAATATTTTTCACAAAACTTCTAATCAAATATTAAATTATTTATAAAATCAGTTAAATGGGTAGAAGATATTTAGAAGAAATACTATCCTTCGGTAAACACTTATACATATAGCATAACACTTGTAACTTTAACTTGTAAATTAAAAATGAACGTTCTAACAAAAGAATTTAGGAGGAATAAATTTTAACTCATGCTAAAACGTTCATTCTATATTTATTATTTCAAATAATACTCTTACCCTATTTTAACAACATCATCTTCTTTACAGATACAAAATCACCAGCTGTAATTCTATATACATAGATTCCACTTGCCAAACCACTAGCATTAAAGCTTACTGAGTGGTTACCAGCAATAAGGTTACTATTAACTAGTGTTGCCACTTTTTCACCAATTATATTATAGACTGATAATTTTACATCAGATGTTTTTGGTAGTGCAAAATTAATCTTTGTTGTTGGATTAAATGGATTAGGATAATTTTGTTCTAATGCAAATACTCTTGGATGAGCATCTTCTTTTTTTACATCAACTGTGCCGTCCAATTCAATTAAATGTACTGCATCAAACCATATATCAACATCTTTTACACTAGCTGTTCCAAGGTTAAAACCCCAAGCTACTACAGAATCAGTCTCAGCACATACAAATGTATCAACTATAGTTACTATCGAATCGGCTAATAAAGATATTTCTTTTGAATAAACATCCTTAAAACTACCATGAAGTTGTTGAACTACTGAGTAAATACCACTAATATCTTTACTAGATTTTATTTGGTATTGTACATGATATCCTTTCCCTTCAATAAGACCACTAAGCAATTTATGTTGACGGAATTGGTTTTTCCAACTTCCGGATGAATAAGTACTCTTAACATGAATTTTTGCACTATTATCACTTTCTAATACACCAGAATTATCTAATGCTAATTGTGCTGCACTTTGTACACTTAAGTTAAGATCCCATCCATTTATACCATCATTAAAATAATTATTGCTTAATAGTTCAGTTCCCTCAGGTAATGGAAGTTCATCAGGAGGTAATGGTCTTTCAAATGGATTATCCGAACTCCAGTTTGAGTCTGACATATTAAATAATTCGCCATTATTATCTCCACCAGCTACATCTACTACAGTACTTTCACTTCCATCATTAAAGTTGTAATAAATAACTAAACCATCTTCAGAGCCTGTTAACTCTACTTCTTTTGCACTATTTATTTCTTCTACTGTACGTGCAACAGACCACAATCGAATCTCATCCATATTACCAGCAAAGTTATACGATGTTGATGGATCGCCATATGAGCCTAGTAAAAATCTTTGAGCTTCTGCACCAGCATCTGCTCCAGTAGCTACTATCTCATTTACTCCATCTAAATAAACAGTAACTTCTCTTGGTGTTCTAACATAAGCTATATGATACCATTTATCTGTTACAAGTTCTGTAGTTCCAGCAACATAACTATCAGCTTGTACTTTTAAATGATTATCCCCATCTATAAATAGTTGTGCTCCAAGACGCATTATGTGATCTTCACCACCTGCTGCATCAAAGTTAGCAAACTTAAACCAACCTTCCATAGTCCATGTTGAATCTAAACCAAAGTTTAATGTATCTTTAGCTATTACATATTCATCACGTGGTTCACTTGCATTAATTGTTAACGATCTAGAATTTGATGGTTCTGGTTCTTTTAATTTAATAAAATGTATATCATCAATCCACATTTTAGTACTATCGTTAGGAATTGCAGCAAAGTCTATTGAAAAATCTGCAGTTTCATCAGTAAAATCAGCTATAAATTTAGCTTCAATTTTTACTATTGTATCTTTATCTAAAGTAACTTGACCCCACATTCCACTATATGCAGAAGCAGCTTCTAAAGAGTCGTACATACTCCACCAAATTGCTTTCTGATCTATTACTTTATTGGATATTACCTTAAATGTAAGATAATATTCTTTTCCTTCTTCAATTGGAACACCCGTATATAGTGCTATTTTTCCACTCGGATAACTATTGTAAGTAGTATTAACATTAACTAAAACACTATTATTACCATTTATAACACTACTTTCATCTAAAGTGTAATTTGCATATGCTGGGTCTTCACTATAGAAATTCCAGTCATTAAGACCATTGTTAAAACCATAATTTGTTATTAATTCTGTCCCTTTTGGTAATGGATCTTGGATTTCTTCATTTTGTGTTGGATCACCTAATTCAGCAATTTCTTCACTTGATAAAGCATAATTGTAAAGCACTATTTGTGAAACATCTGTTGGCATTTCTTCGCCATCATTATCGAGGAAGAAAAAGACACTATCTCTTAAAGCCCAGTAAGTATCAACTGATTGACGTGTTCCTTCAAGAATCTGAGCACCATCAACATATAAATTAACACCCACATCATTTGAGCTAGTATTTTCCTCAACTGTCATTATTATTCTGTGCCATTGACCTGCTACAATTGCAGGAGCAGAATAACCAATAGAGCCTTTACCAACACCTCCACTACTTTTTACAAACAAACGACCATCGCGGACATTAGTTAAATCTGATTGCAATACACAATTCCAACCAAGTGCATCCATTTTGATATCTATTCTATATGTATATGTGTTTGCATATGAATTTCCACCACTAGGAATAAGATTAGTAGTAGTCTTGAAATAATCGCCAACTCCTACTAATGTTGCACCATCGCCATCTTTTGAACCAGATACAGCAGTAGGACTACCAAACACTAAAAGATCTTCTCCTACTGTTGCTTTTTCTAGATAACTAGGATCATTAAAATCCCATTGACCAACTATCTCTTTAGTTGGCTCTACTATTGGAGCTAAATTTGGATTTGAATTATTTACTAAATTTGGATAGTTATCATTAACTTCCCAAACTGATGTAAGATCCCAGTTTGCAAAAGTTTCTCCCATCATCATTTCTGATGTTGTTTTTCCTAATGCACCACGCGACGTTTTTTGATTTGATGCCGTTGAATCGAAGTAACATTCGGTTATAGTTCCTTTCAGTTTTGCAACAAAACCATTATTTGTAATTGTTGTATCTGTTACTGCAAAATTAACTGCTGAGACAGCATAGCAATTCTCAATTGTAGAACCAGTATAATTATATCCACAAAATCCACTAAGATTGTGTGATGTACTGTCTGCAAGCTGAGTAACATCGCCTAGGCAATATGAATTTGAAATAACAACAGTACCTTTTTTTGCTTTTGCGTATCCTACAAAACCAGCAGTATATGTATCACCTGTTATATCACTTGTTGTATAGCACTGATCTACTACTATGCTACTTCCATCAACGGTTGCCTCTATCTTTCCAATAAAGCCACCCATTGATCCAATTCCACTAACATTACCCCGTGAAAAACAATTTGTTATGGTTGCACTTAATACACCTTTTACATTTCCAATAAAACCACCAGAATAAGAATTTCCACCTACTACTTCTACATCTGCATAACTATTGGAAATTATATGATTTACATCACCGCCACCAACAAATCCTATTAAACCACCTATTCTTTTTTGTTTATTGTCACTAACAATTGTACCAGTAGCATAGCAATTATCAACTAAGTTTGCATAACTTTTACCTGCTAAACCACCAAGGTATGCTAGTCCTGTTATATCAATATTTGTTAAACCAAGATTTTTTACTGTACATAATGTCATCGTATTAAAAAAGCCTAAATTGTCAGTAGAATCGTTCATTGTTAGACCATCAATTACAAATCCACCACCATCATATACGCCTCTAAATTCGCCACCAATTGGCATCCAACCATCGTTGCTACCATCCGTAGTTAAATCATTAGGATCATTAAATCTATTACCATCACCGTTATCATCTTCAGAATCCCAGGTCGCTGTTTCTGTTGCATCAATATCAGCCGTTTGTACATGATTTTTAATCCAAGATAGAGGAGTTTGTGTTACCCACGCCAAGTTTTCTAACGTTGCTATTTGATATGGATCGGCTTCTGTTCCACTTCCTAATGGTAGGTTTGGATCACCCACTTCCACTTCACCATTTGTAGCATCGCCTAAATCTGCTATTTGTGCGCTTGTTAAGGCATAATTGTAAAGTGCGATTTCTGAAACATCTGTAGGTTTTTCTTCACCACCAGTACCATCACTACAGAAATAAAGAAATTCTTGTAATGATATAGAATGATCAACTCCCTTGTTTTTTGTAAAAACTGACGTACCATCTAGATATATCTCTATTGAGATAGAATCAAGTGAATTATTCTGAAATTCTTCTACAACTAATGCAGCTCTATACCATGTTTCTTTAGAAAATGCACTATCAGAATAAGCACCAGGAATTCCTATTTTACTTCCCCAGACGAACCAATCTCCATCCGTGCCATTTACAGCTCCATTATCTTTATCGGTTTGCAATATACTTACCCAACCACCGAGTTCATCTAATTTCACATCCATAACAAGTGAATATGTATTTGTATTTGTACCAGCACCACTTGCGGCAATATTATTAATAGCTTTTAAATAGTCGCCATCTCCTACTAATACAGCACCATTTCCGTTTACAGGACCATTTACTGCTGTAATATTACCAAATAATTCAAGGTTATTACCTATTTTTGCTTTGCCCAAATCACTTGCATCATTAAACGTCCATAAACCAACTGGATCTTGACCATAGCTAAACGTAAAGCTAAGTGCAAGAAACAGAATTGTTAAAAATATCTTTTTCATATTTTTCCCTCTTGTAAATTAATAAATAGTTATTCTATTGTTTCAGAACACCAGAGGACAGAATTCAGATTCAAATATCTGAATTCTGTTAATCTGATATTTATACCTATTTCAATAACATCATTTTCTTAACTTGCGAATAACTATTTGATTGCAACTTGTAGAAATAAATACCTGAAGTTAAATTACTAGCATCAAATTGATATTTATATGACCCAGCTGATAATTTTTTATTCACTAATGTTGTAACTTTTTGACCTAAAACATTATAAATTGAAAGAGTAGTATTACCAGAAACTGGAATTGAAAAATTCATTTCTGTAGTAGGGTTAAAAGGATTAGGATAGTTTTGTGAAAGTGTATATTCATTAGGAATACTTTCTACATTTTCTCTTTCAACTCCAGTAATTCTCCAAGCTTCCCATTCTGCTTTTTTACCAGGGAACCAGTTTAAGTCACCAGCAGGAAATCCACCTTGAGCTGCAGTTAAAACAGCATTATTTGTATATGTAAGGTCTAATTCTAAAGGCCATTTTAAGTTAAACATATCTACATAAGAACCACTTGCTGTATAAGTAGGGTTGTAAAAACGTTCTTTTGCTTCTTCTAAATTAGTCCATCCATGTTTTCTATATTCAGTAATAAATGAAATCTCTTTTGTTAATACAGCTGAAACCATTGTAGCATCAAAACCAGGATCTAATTCAACATTATTTTCTTGAACTAAGTTAGGATAATTTGCTTTATCTGTGAACATTGAATCGGTAAGATGGTTAATCCATGTAATTGGGTGTATTTCACCAGAATATCCCATGTCAATATCTTTTTGACTAGTAGTATTTTCCCAAAAATCTTTAATAGTTTGAGACCAGCTATAAACATTATTTTTAGCTTCAACAGTACGATCAGATTCTTGCATTCTGTGATCAATTAAAACTTGAGGATCAACAAGATTAAGTTTTAAGATAGATGCTGTGCCATGCTTAGGTGAACCTTTATCCCAATGCCCATTAAACAATTCCCAGTCTGTTTCACCAACAGTTTGGTAATCAAAAAACAAGTTATCGTTAAATTTAGCATTAGTTAAGTACGGGGTCCAGATTCCGTTAATTGTTAAGTTATACATAGTATTATGAGAAAATTCAAAATAATCAGTGAATTCCCAATCTAAAACATTATTTCCACCATTATTAAAGAATGTATTATTTCTAAAAACAACAGTATCATAATATGTAGTTTTCATAGTATTACTTGAATAACTTCCACCACCAACACCATTAAGTGAAAAGCTATTGTAATGAATATTATTAGTTACAAAGAATGAACATCTATCACTAGCACGAGCACTCATTATACCAGAAGTAAAACCATGTGTTATACAATTATCCATTGTATATCTATGAAATGCACCTTCCATAAATGCCATATACTGCCCTGTGGGTGTAAGTTCTGTATCATAAGCATGAACCCCTTGGAATAAAATATTTTTCAAAGTAATATCTGTACTATCACCTTGGAACCAAAACATTACTGCTTCAGGATCACCTTGAGGAGTTTTACCTACATAAACAATTGGTGGTCTTGTTGAATTGTTAGGATCATCAGGAAGAGCATCAAGAGTAAAATCAAAATCTATATACATTCTTGAATTTATGTTATAAAACTTTCCCCTTTCTAATCGGTAAATAGCATTAGGATGTTTTCTTACACCACCTGCAAGTGTATCTTCCATAATAAATCTGTTAACAACACCTACTGCACTTGCACCATCACCAGAATCATATGTATCAGGAACAATAATAACCTCTTGTGAAAAAGTTACATTTGGCAAAATAACCAATGCAAATAATACTGCGAAAATAATTGTAATTCTGTGTCTCATTGTAATACCTCATTTTGTTATAAAGTAAATCAGTAATAATTATCTTATCTTATTTTTGTAAAATAACCTCCTTCCATTTTCCAAGATTTATACTATTATTCAAAAACAATAAGTGCTTTCTTGCTACTTTAGGCACTTTTAACTTATTATATTAAATACTTACTCAATGCTTCATCTTTTCTATTACTCTCCTATTCGCCAAATAATACCAAGTGTTGCATTACTACCATAGTAATTACTCGTACCAGGCTTACTACCGCTAAAACGATAAGTTTTTTCAATAGCTCGTGTAAAATTTGTTACATTACAGTAAACTTGAAGACCAAACCAAGGTAATTTTTGTTTTACACTTAAATCCCATAATGTTAGTTCGTTTGATAATCTGCGATATGCTGGCCGAAAGTTTTCACTATTAAAAACATCTGTTGTATAATTCATTGATACACGAGCACTAAAATCTTTATAATCGTATCCAAGAGCAATATTAACAATAGCGTCAGGTTGACCCAATAACCTATCTGAAAAACTCTTATCTATAAGTGTATCTTTTGTTATCCAAGGTTCTGCAGGATTTGGTAATATTGTTTTATGTTCAAACTTAGGATATAGTGTTTTAGAAAATATTTTTGTAAAGTTTACATTCAATATAAACCCTTTAAGAAATGATGGTAGATACCAAAAGTTAGTTTGCCAATCTAACTCGAACCCTTTTGATATTGAAACAGATTCGTTATTCTCTTGTGTAGAGAACTTATTTCCTGTATATTTTACATCAATACCATACTTCTCAGGATTTGTAAGAACCATATCTCCACGTAAAAATATTTTATCCTCTATATTTTTCCAAAATCCGCCTACTGTTAATAATCCAAGATAATTATTACTAAAAGCAAAATAAATGTCATAACTTTCAGCAAGTTCCGGGCGAAGTCTAACATTACGCATTTTAATTCCATTTGTGTAATAATACATATTTGGAATAATATCAGAAAAGTTTGGGCGTGCCAACGTTTTAGTATAAGCTAATCTAACTTGTAACCAATCTAATGGTTCATATTTTAGATGAATCATTGGTAACCAAAAGTCATTATTTCTTTGTGAGGTAGTATCTTTGGCATTAAATTTAGTTTCCTCAAGACCTACGTTATGACCATAAACGCCACTATAAGTAGTTTGTTTAGCTTCGTATCTAATACCTGGAATAAATGTTAAGTTTTTTGTAACATTTAGTTCTGCCATTAAATACCCTGCCCCAAGTCTTTCAGTACCAGCATAATCATCTATTTGAGATGAAAAATCGTAATACTCATATCCAGTTACACTATTTCCAACTTTCTGACGAACACCTTCCATAATATCAATTATTTGGTGCAATTGTTCTATATTTGCTACTGGTCCAAGCTCGTATGCTCCATTTAAGAACTCTCCATGTGCAAAATCCTTATCGATAAAAAGTGAATATGAATAAGTTCTAGTATTTCCCGGTAAGTGATTAAATCTGTCAATTCCTGAAACTAGTGCTTCTGTATAGAAACTACCAGCATAATTAGGATTACCTCTATACTTTTCATAGTCATAAGAACGTTCATCATATATAAATTTACCACCAAACTTAATTTTACCCGTCATTTGGTTTGTTATTTTAAAATCAGTTTCTAAATCAAGTTGTGCCATCATTTGAGTTCCAGACGTTTTACTTGTTTTATTTTCTGCACTTGCCCATTTAAATTTATCAAACTCATTTTTTGCATAGCCTGGTATATCTTCCGGAGCAATATCACCATCAAAGTAATTCATATCATTTTCAGCTCTAAATCTAAAATAGAGATCGTTAGGAGTTTCACCACCTGTGTGTGTGTGTGACAGTTTGGCATTTACTTTAAATATTGAAAGGTATTGTTCGTAACCTAGAATATTAGTAAACATTAAACGTTCGGAATCAGAATCTTTCAACTGGAATTCACGTTGGGATGTACCATAGTATTCACGATAATTTTGATCTTCTGAAAATGCACTACTTAAAAAGTTTTTAAAATATATTTTTCCATCTGGTATTACATAATCTAAAGTTAGAGTTCCACCATATCTCTTCCTATAACTAAAATCATTTGTTAAATAAAGACCATCAATATCCAACTTATTTAGAATATCCGGATTTTCTCTTTTTATATAATACCCTGCACTCATTCTATTACTACCCATGTCTTTTCCATCAATAGTTGCTTGGGCAAAAACTCCTAATTTATCTTCAAAAAATCTATTACTAACTGTTCCTACTAAATTATAATCCGACACTTTACTTCTTAACTGTCTATAACCTCCTTCAGCTATAATCTCAGATCTAAAACCTTTTGGTGCAGTTCTCATCTTTAGATTAACCGAACCACCAACTTGATCACCATCCATATTAGCTGTTGGAGATTTTATTACTTCAATACCCTCAAGAGAGTATGAAGAAATAGAACTCATAGAAACAGTACGATCATTACTACCTGTAGCAGATAGAGCAACACCATCAACCATTATTTTACTATACTTTGGTTGAAGTCCTCTAATTATGACTCCATAACCCTCACCACCGGAACGTGCAAGTGAAATACCTGGAAGACGCCCAACAGACTCTGCAGCATTTGCATCCGGCAGTTCTCTAATTTTATCTTTAGATACCACATTTTTAATCTCATTTGCAGATAGTTGGTCATTTATTGCCGCTAATTGTCCCTTTGCTTGTGCAGTTACTAAAACAACTTCTCCCTCAACAGCAACCCAACTTATGTTTATTGTAATATCAGTAGTTCTATTTGGCAGAACAGTAATTTGCTCAAGTTTATCTTTATAACCTACATAGGAAACTTTTATTGTATATGTACCAGGAGTTACTGAAGGTAAAAAGAATTTACCATCAATATCTGTAGCGGCACCTAATGAAGTACCTTGAATAATTACGTTTGCTCCTATCATTGTCTCTCCACTAGCAGCATCAACAACTATTCCTTTTATTTTTCCTTTTTCTACTTTCTTTTCCATTGGCAAAATAATTAAAGAACCTCCTTCTGTAATTTGTAACTTTGATGAAGTTTGCTCTAAAACTAAAAGAAGAGCTTCAACAGCATGAAGCTTATTTACATGTATAGAAACTTTTGATTCAAGTGGAAGAATATCACTATTATAGTTTAACCTTATTGCACCTTTAGTAATTATTTCATTAAGTGCACATTGCATTGTTGCATCTTCTAAATCAAGAGAAATTTTATTAAGAAGTGATGTGGGAACATTACGAGGACTAAAATTGTTAAGTTTTAACTCATTCTGTGAAAATAATTGAGTGGTAAACAAAATTGCAAATAAAAAATACCTTAGAGCCAAATTCATTTTTTTCTCCTTTATATAGATTCTTATTTTGTAAAACTTATATACTTACCATGCCTATCTAGTTTTGTTTTAGTAATTACAGCAATAAGTTCAAGAACATCGTTTAAATTTGTATTATTTAAGTGAATTGTAAGATTCTTCTTTTCCAAAAGATCTTCTGCAACATCAAACTCCAAATCATACCATCTTTCTAACTGTGCAATAATTTGTCCTAAATTTGCATTTTGAAAATAGATTTGGTTATGCATCCATTGAGTATAGTTTGCTGATTCTAAAAGAATGGGTTTTGATATTTCACCTAAATACGATAAACTACTTTGCATATTTTTTGTTAAAAATATTTTTTTGGTTAAACTAGTATTCTCAGAAGAAAGTGCAACTTTCCCTTCTGCAACAGTAACAGTAACTCCTTTTTTATCTTCTTCCCAAGAGCGAATGTTGAATTTAGTTCCAATTACTTCTATATGAGCATTTCTTACATAAATGTGAAATGGTTTATTGAGATTTTTGGTTACTTGAAAGAAACCTTCTCCTTTAAGATACACTTCTCTAGAAACATCACTAAATTTTTTGGGATATTTTAATTCACTACCAGCATCTAAATTAATAGTAGTTCCATCATATAAAACGATTGTTTTTCTTTCACCTTTATTTACCTTAAGTGTTTTATACTCTATTTTAATTACTTCTTTATTTGTAGAGAATAAATTTGAGATAAAATATGAAAGACCTATTGCAATAAATATTGCAGCAACATATTTCCAGCCTTGGGATGGTTTTCTTCGTATAGACCTCTTAGTTTTACTTTGTGCTGGTTTACAATTAGATTGAGACTTATATTTCTCTTTCGAATTTGTATCTAAGTCTTTTTGAATTTCTTTCCACTTAAGTTCAACACTTTTAACTGGGAATTTTCTTTGTTTAATTGAAGATACAATTTTCATTTCTTGAACTATTTTTTGAAGTTCTGTATCAGTTTGAAGTTCTAACTCAATTTTCTCCTTTTCATCCTTTGAAACTTCATTTAGTACAAAACGTGTTAACAATTCTAGATTGTATTTTGATTCCATTTGATTTTTTGAAATTTTTGTTAAAAAAATATTTTTTTAGCTTCTATATATTATAAGTAAAAAAAAAGGTAATACCCTTACAAATAGGAAAATTATTTTAAATGGGAAGAAAGATTTTCTCGAAGTGATTTAAGAGCCCTACTCATTTGAGTTTCAATAGTTTTTACAGATAGATTTAATGTTAATGCAATTTCTGAATATGTAAGATTATCAAATCTATGAAGACAGAATATTTCCTTACATTTGTTTGGTAATTTAGATATTGCATTCGAAATCTCTTTCTCAAATTCATGTTTAATTATACTACTATCAGGAGCAGAATTATGTGAGACTATAAATTCAATGTCAAAACCAACTTGATCTATCTTTTTTATTTGAGATATATTTTTTATCGATTCGTTCCTTACGGAAGTATAAAGGTAAGATTTAAAATTAAGTGTAAAGTCTAAATTATGTCTATTCTTCCAAATATTTACAAAAACATCATGAACAACATCTTCAGCAACTTGCTTATTTTTTACATATCTAAAAGAAAAGTAAATTAAAGGTTTATAGTAATGCTTAAAAAGTTGCTCGTACAACTTTATATTGCCTTTTTTAATATTATCAATTTCAAAGCTCATTACCGAATTACCTTCTATTGCAATTAATATTCTTATCTATTATAAATAATATAACAACCTTGTTTAATTTGTATGCTCCCAAACTTAACAATTTAGTTTTAATCTAACAAAGTTTTTTGAAATTAAGTTTTATGAAATGCTATTAGCAGATAAGGCAAAGTTAAGTATTTTAACCAATATTCATTCCACTTGGGTTCAATTCTTTTTAACTACAAGTAGGTAGGTATGTTTTTCTTATTGATAAGATGAATATAGTACCACCCTAAAACTCAAGGGATAATATAATTATAGTTTCTATAATAACTGTACTTAATAAGTTAATTTATTTTTTCTTGTAAACTATATTAGAGCATCTGCAAAATAAGAATAATTTGTCATCCCCAACTTGATTGGGAATCCAGGCAACCAAACAATGGATCTCTGCTTAAACCTGTTCTAGAAAGTTTTTATCTAGGAACGTTCGGAGATAACATCTATGGATAAAAAATATTACAATTTATATTCATTTCATTAGTCATTTTGCCGAAAGTATATTATTGAATATTATACTTTTATACCAATATTCCAATTATAATTCTAACATTTACAGATTACTTTAGTTATATAAAATTATATCTTATACCCATTAGCCATGATTCTTTCATTTGCACAGTTGGTGATTCAGATTTTTTAAAAATAAAATTGTAAGTTAAAATAACATTCAACCAACCATTAAGTTTGGCAACCATTCTATTATCCCAACGAATATCCCAAACATCAATTTCTTCAAATCTTGTAAATAATCTTAAATTCGATTCGGCTATAATATTTTTATCAATATTAATTTTTGCATTTGTTACACTTTCAAGACCTGTCTCAAACTTGTAAGTTTCTTTCTCTAAAGTTGTTTCAGGATCGTCAGTATATTTTTTATACTTACTAGCAGTTGTATGTTGCAATGCTAAACCAAGTCTTGTTTGAATAGTTTTTAATTTATCATAAGTAAAACCTAAACTTTGTGTAACTACAGCCGGATCAAAAAAATCTGCAACTTTTGCTGAATTTTCTCCTTTGTATTTGTACCCAGTTGTAATTTGCGTTTGTACAGAATTACTAAAAAAAGGATCAACTTTCCATTTTGCATGATATGACAAAACTTGATCTAAATAAATTTCATTTTCATTAGTTCTAAAATCATTTCCATCAAGTTTGGTTCTACCATAAACTGACTTCATCTTTGTTCTAAAAGTTAAATAATCATTTTTATATTGTAAATTGAAATTAGTATTTACAGACCAAGTTAATGAGTTCTCTCCACCTTTTTTCCAATTACTAAATGCAATTTGACTAAAACTAAAACCACCGATTAAAGATGGTATCCACTTATGAAATGTTGAATCAATTTTTTGTTCACTACCATTTTGTTTTGCAAAATGACTTGAGTTAACTATTAGTAGTAATATGAAAAAAACAAACATATTTGAACGTAGCAAAGACAATTTTTGAGTCATAATAATTTCTAATTTTATTACTAGATTTTTAGTTACGTAACTGTTTAATAATTGTTAGTAAATATAATTATAGTAGTTAACAAAGTCAATTTAACAAAAACCTAAGCTTAGGTGATATAACTTATTGTTTTATTAGTAGGTTAAAGTTTCGTCTTTATTGCATTGATTAACATATTTCAATTTAGAATATTATTTTAGATACTAATTCTTTCTGCGAAATAAATATAAATAGTAATATTATTTATCTCATAAATATCATCTCCAAACGTTCCCCGATAAAAACTTTCTAGGAGCAGATTTAATAGGAGATCCATAATGTTTATGTTGCCTGGATTCCCAATCAAGTAGGGAATGACAAATTTTTCTTATTTTGAAAAAGTACTCTCTACTAAAAAATAGTTTTTCAATTATTATTTACTGCATCTAAACAAGCAACTTAATTATTATAAAAGGAAATTACTTGCAAATACAAACAAACAAGTCTAAATTCAAATCTAAATTTATTTACCAAACTATATGGAATATTTATGTCTGCTAAAATAAACTTAAAAGACTTCCCTCTTACATTCTGGATTGCTAACACAATGGAAATTTTTGAACGAATGGCTTGGTATGGTTTCTTTGCTGTTTCATCATTATACATAACCGGTGCAGTTAGCGAAGGTGGTCTTGGCTTTACTGATGAAGACCGTGGAGTATTGCAAGGTGTTGTTACTTTTTTCCTTTACCTTTTCCCTGTTGTTACCGGAGCATTAGCTGATAGATATGGTTTTAGGAAAATGTTATTTGCTGCATTTGCTGTTTTAGTACCTGCTTATTATATGTTAGGGCAATTCAAAACTTTTCCAACATTCTTTTTAGCATTTATGCTTGTAGCACTTGGTGCTGCAATGTTTAAACCTGTAATTATTGGAACAGTTTCTAAAGTTACTTCTGATAAATCTTCATCAATGGCTTTTGGTATTTTTTATATGATGGTAAATATTGGAGGATTTGTTGGTCCCATAGTTGCCGGAATTGTTAGAGCAATTTCTTGGGAATATGTTTTCATTGCTTCAGCCGGATGGATTGCAATTAATTTTATTTTTGTTACACTTTTTTATAAAGAGCCCACTTCAGAAGCCGCATCTGCAAATCCTCGTTCGTTAAAAAAAGTTCTAACAGATATGGTAGAAGTTCTTGGTAACGGAAGATTTTTTCTTTTTGTGTTTGGACTTCTCACAATTTTAGTAATGGGGTCAAAATACACATCTGATGGAACTATTACTTGGAATCAAATTGTATTTATTTCTCTTGGCTGGATTATTCTTAATGTAGTTTACGATTTTATTTTACGAAGTAAGAATACTTATGAAGAAGAAACTTTTTGGCTTACTTCACCAATGAAACTTGGTGATTGGAAATTTGGATTGTTCTTACTTTTAATGTCTGGATTTTGGACTTCATTTAATCAAATTTTTTACACACTTCCCCTTTATATTAGGGACTTTGTTGATACTTCCGATTTGATGAATGCAACAAAATCAGTTTTTAATTTGTTTGGTGTACCAAACGAAACTTTTCAAGCATATTCAAACTCAATGGCAGTTGCCGGACAAGTAAACCCGGAATATTTAATCAATCTAAATGCCGGAGCAATAATACTTTTTCAAGTATTTGTCTCTTATTTAGTAACTCGTCTAAAACCATTTACAACAATTTTTTATGGAACACTTATCACAGTAGTAAGTTTTTCAGTTTTAATATTTGGAACTGTAGGTTGGATTGTTGTAATTGGTATTGTAGTTTTCTCCTTTGGTGAAATGATGGCAAGTCCAAAATCAAAAGAATATACTGGGAAAATTGCTCCACCGGAAAAAGTTGCACTTTATATGGGATATTTTTATTGGTGTGTTGCACTAGGTAATTTATTTGGGGGCATACTCTCAGGGCAACTATATGGAGCATTTGCAAGAGATATGCAACGCCCTGATTTAATGTGGATGATTTTTGCAATTATAGCTTTGGGTAGTGCTATACTTGTTTATCTTTATAATAAGTTTATTTTGAAAAATAATTAATCTGTATTTATAAATAATTTTAATTTGATTAAACTAACTAGAACAATAATTACAATAGAAACCTTAAATTACTCGTGAAGTTTGATTCTTTAAGATAAGTTAGAGGACTAACAATGTTAACCATTTCTAATACTTAAATTATAGTAAGTAATTATTTTTCCATTTAGTAACAAAATACACAAAATTCTATTTTCCCATCTATTTGAATTTTTTAGGATTGCATTTTTCTAACAACTATATGCATATTGAAAATTTTTCTTATTTACTTATTTGGGAATCTTCCATCTTTTAATCTTTCAATACAAAGCCCAAACCAGAAATTATAATTTTAGCATCTTTTGCAAGTTTTTCTGATTCAAAAGATAACCTAAAAGTACCTCCATCACCTTCCCTAATTTTAAGTAATTCAATATCCTTTATATTAATATTCTTTTCAAAAAGAACAGTAGAAATTTTACTTATTACTCCAGGTTCATCTTTAACAAAAACAAAAATATCATATATTGGTGTTAGAAATCCTTTAGAGTTTTTTGGTATTTCGTTTCTATGTTTAGCTGCTTCAATAAAGTATTTATTTAGTTCTGTACTATTATTGTTTTCAACCCATTTGTAAAGTTTATCAAGCTCGTATGAATATTTTTCTATTGCAGTTAAAATTTGATTTTTATTTTGGTCAATTACAGATTCCCAAATATTAAAATTACTAGAAGCAATTCTTGTCATATCCCTAAAACCACCAGCAGCAAGATCAAGGAAATTATATTCATCTGTTTTTAGTGAAGCAGTATTAACTAAAGCAACTGATAATAATTGTGGTAAGTGGCTAACACTAGCTGCAATAACATCGTGCTGTTTTGCCGGTATGGTTAAAACATTTGCCCCAAGTAATTTTAGAATATTTCTAAATTTTTCTAACCTAATATTTTTTGATAAGTCCTCTGTAACAATATAAACCGAATTTTCAAATAAGAGAGGATCTGAATTTTCATAACCACCCTTTTCCTTGCCTGTCATTGGATGACCACCAATATAAAATCCTTTACTTTTAGTTTTTTCCCATTCTTTTTGGAAAACTAACTTCACTCCTGCAACATCTGTTAAAATAGTTTCTGATGAAAGTAGTGGTGAAATTTCTTTAAATATTTCTATACTTAAATTAAGAGGTAAGCAAATAAAAATAATATCAGAGTTAATTGATTCATTAGGTTTTGCTAAAATATTATTTATAATATTTTCATTAATTGCTATTTCTAAAACTTCAGGTTTATCATATGCCGAAATATGTATGGAAGGATCATTATTCTTAATAGCCTTGGCAATTGAACCACCAATTAAACCAAGACCAATAATAGATATGTTGAGAGGTTCATTCTTCATAGTACTAATTTTTTATACTTCCTCATCTTTAGATAGGACAAAATGAATACAATCTTTCTTCACGAAAAAAGTATAAAGAATAATATTTTTACAAACCTAAATTAAATTGTTTTACCAATTGCTTTTGCAATAATTTTCATTTCTTCAACTAACTTCAAATATGTTTCAGGTAATAATGCTTGTGGTCCATCTGAGAAAGCATTTTCAGGATCATCATGAATTTCAATCATTAAAGAATCAGCCCCTGCTGCTACAGCCGCTCTTGCCATTGGTGGTACTTGATTTCTGTAACCGGTTGCATGAGATGGATCAGCAACTATTGGTAAATGACTTTTTTCATTTACTACAGGAATGGCAGAAAGATCAAAAGTATTTCTTGTGTATGTTTCAAATGTTCTAATTCCACGTTCACATAAAATAATATTTTTGTTACCACCTGCCAATAAATATTCAGCAGACATCAACCATTCTTCAATTGTTGCAGCTAAACCTCTTTTTAACATTACCGGAATATTACTTGTGGAAAGTTCTTTTAATAATGAAAAGTTCTGCATATTCCTTGCACCTAATTGAAAAATATCTGTATATTTTCCTATCAAATCAATCTGACTTATTTGCATAACTTCTGTAATAACTAGCAAATCATATTTATCAGCAGCCGCTCTCATTATTTTTAATCCCTCTTCCCCCATTCCTTGGAAAGAATATGGAGAGGAACGTGGTTTAAAAGCCCCACCTCTTAATATTTTAGCACCCGACTGAGCAACTACTTTTGCTAATCTAAATATTTGGTCTTCGCTTTCTATCGAACAAGGACCAACCATTAGTGCAATTTTATCGCCACCAATTTCAACATCATTTATTTTAACAATAGTTTTGTCTTCTTTAAAATTTCTACTTGCTAATTTAAAAGGAGATGTAACACGATAAACATCCGAAACACCTTCTAATATTTTTAATTTTCTAGTATCGAAACCAGGCTTAACACCAATTGCACCTAATACCGTACGTACATCACCTTCTGATTCATGAATTTGAAATCCAAAATCAACAAGATGTTGTTTTATATTTTCTATTTGTTTTTCTGTTGCATTATTCTCTAATATTATTACCATTGTTACTTCTCGTCCATTTCTTTTTGTTAAAACTATATTTATTATTTTAAGTATTGTAATTTACAATTTTGTTACGATAAACTATAGCAATTAAATCCCTTTAAAGTTTTTAATTCAAACCAAGTTCTTCAATTAAATATTTTCCAGTTAAACTATTTTTATTTTTGCATATTTCTTCGGGAGTTCCTTCAGCTATTATTTCTCCTCCGTATTCTCCTCCTCCGGGACCAAGATCAAAAACATAATCCGCAACTTTAATAACATCCAAATTATGTTCTATTACTACAACGGTATTTCCTTTTTCGACTAACTTATTTAGAACACCTAAAAGAACATTAACATCCTCAAAATGTAACCCGGTTGTTGGTTCATCCAAAATGTACATTGTTTTACCAGTACCAATTTTACTAAGCTCTGTTGCAAGTTTTACACGTTGTGCTTCCCCACCGGAAAGTGTTGTTGCTTGTTGACCTAATTTAATATAGCCCAGTCCTACATCATTTAATGCTTTTAGTTTACGACTTATTCTAGGATGATCTTCAAAAAATTCTGAAGCAGTTTCAATATTCATTTCAAGAATATCACTAATTGATTTTGTTTTAAATAAAACTTCTAAAGTTTCTCTATTATATCTTTTCCCATTACACTCTTCACAAAGTACATATACATCTGGTAAAAAGTTCATTTCAATTTTCTTTAGTCCATCCCCTTTACATTCTTCACATCTCCCTCCAGCAACATTAAAACTAAATCTGCCTGAAGCATACCCTCTAATTTTAGATTCAGGCAATTGAGCATATAAATCTCTAATAAACGTAAACAGTCCCGTATATGTTGCTGGGTTTGAACGTGGAGTTCTTCCAATTGGAGACTGATCAATTTCAATAATTTTATCAATATGTTCAATTCCTTCAATTTTATCAAAAGGTAAAGGTATGGTTTTAGATTTATAAACTTTCTTCATTAAAATTTTAACTAATGTTTCATTAATTAAAGAGGACTTACCTGATCCACTCACTCCGGTAACAGCAATAAAAGTACCTAATGGAAATTTAATTGTTACATTCCTAAGATTATTGCCATTTGCACCACTCAATGTAAGATGCGTTCCATTATGGGTTCTTCTTTTATTTGGAATTAAAATTTGTTTTTTGTTTGACAAATAATCAAGAGTTAAAGATGTATTCTGGGTATGATTTAATAATTTTTTATTGGTTCCGGCAAAACAGATTTCTCCACCATGTAATCCTGCTTTGGGTCCAAGATCAATAATATAATCAGAGCTTACAATAGTTTCCTTATCGTGTTCAACAACAATTACTGTGTTATCTAAATCTCGTAATTTCTTTAGAGATTTTATAAGCTTAACATTATCGCTTTGGTGAAGTCCAATACTTGGTTCATCAAGAACATAAAGCACACCTGAAAGCTGAGAACCAATTTGAGTTGCTAATCTTATTCTTTGACTTTCTCCACCTGAAAGTGTTTTTGCAGATCTATTTAATGTTAAATAATCAAGTCCAACATTTAATAAGAAATCTAATCTTGCATTAATCTCTTTTAGTATTTGACGTGAAATTATTTTTGCATTTCCACTAAATTTTAATTTAGCAAAAAAATCTTTAGCTCTTTTTATTGAAAGATTTGTTACTTCACTTATGTTTTTCCCACCAATTTTAACAGCAAGAGATTCTTTCCTAAGCCTTCCTCCATTGCAAGTGGAACAAGTATGTGTGGTCATAAATGAAGCTGCCCATTCTCTTATTTTTGTAGAATTAGTAGTATCATAATAGTTTTGAACATAATTAAACACACCCGAAAATTTATGCATATACTTTGCATTTTTACCTCCTCCAAAACTATAGGTAAAAGGAATTTTTTCGGAACTTCCAAATAATAATATGCCTAACTGTTTTTCATCAAGGTCTTTAAGTTTTGTGTTATAATCAAAATCAAAGTGTTTAGCTACTGCCTCTAACTGATTGAAAAACCATATATTACGTGGTTTACCCAAAGGTACTATTGCTTCTTCTTTTATTGATTTATCAAAATCCGGGATTATAAGTTTTTCATCTAATTCCTTTTTCTCACCTAAGCCATCACAATCTTTACAAGAACCATAAGGGGAATTAAATGAAAATGAATTTGGAGCAAGTTCTTGATAATTAATTCCACAATCTACACAAGCATAATTTCTACTAAATAAAAAATCCTTTTCACCATTTGAAACAATTAGATTACTATTTCCAAAATTTAATGCCACTTCAACAGATTCGCTTAACCTAAATCTTGATTTTTGTTTTATCTGAATTCTATCTATTAAAATTTCAATATTGTGAATTTTATATCTATCTACCTTAAAACCTTTTTTAAGTTCAACTATTTCACCATCAACACGTGCTTTTATAAAGCCATCTTTTTGAATGTCTTCAAATAATTCTCTATAATGACCTTTTCTACCTCTTACAACCGGAGCAAACACAAATATTTTTTTATCCTCAAATTCTGTAATTATTCCATCAATTATTTGATCAGTTGATTGCTTTTGTACTAACTTTCCACAATTATAACAATGAGCATCACCTATGCGTGCATACAATAACCTAAGGTAATCATATATCTCAGTAATTGTTCCAACAGTAGAACGTGGGTTGCCACCTGTAGATTTTTGTTCAATAGAAATGGCAGGACTTAGACCTTCAATTAAATCTACATCCGGTTTTTCTAACTGACCAAGGAACTGTCTTGCGTAAGCCGAAAGAGATTCAATATACCTCCTTTGCCCTTCAGCAAAAATAGTATCAAATGCTAAAGATGATTTCCCTGAGCCAGATAAGCCGGTAATAACTACAAACGAATTTCTAGGAATTTCAAGACTTATATTTTTTAGGTTATGCTCTCTAGCACCTTTAATTATTATCTTATCTTGGTCAATCATTTATTATTTAGTTATATGTATTTTATAAAGTTCAAATCTTTATATTAGTTAAACGAAATTAGAAAATCAATTTTATTTACAAAGATTATTTAGTAAGAATGGATGAATCGGGAAAAATATTCGTATTAAAGGATATTGTACAAAATAAATTTAAAGAGAAAGGGTCTTCTTTTTTAGGATATGCTGTAAAAGTAAATTCCTCAACAGAAGCAGTAGAAAATCTTAATAAAATTAAAAAACAATATTTTGATGCAACTCATCATTGTTATGCGTATTTAACTTTAGATAAAGAAGAAAAATATTCAGATGATGGAGAACCAAACGGTACTGCTGGTATTAGAATTATGAATTCTATTAAGCATTTTAGTTTATACAATATTTTAGTTGTTATTATTAGATATTATGGTGGCACAAAACTTGGGGTTGGCCCCCTTGGGAAAGCATATTCCAAAACAGCAATTAATTTATTGGAAGGAGCTTCGTTTGTTGAACTGAAAGAATACTATAAAATAAGTATAGAATATAATTTTGAAGATAGTAGCAATTTACACTACTTAATTAACAAGTATAATGCAAAAAATATAAACACAATTTTTAGAAGGATTCCCATTATTGAATGCTATATAAAACCTCTAGTTTTATTAAATTTTAAAAAGGATTTAACTAACATAACTAAAGGAAGAAGTAAATTATCCGCAAATAACAAAATTAATTATTTACATTTTTAAATATTTTTTATTGATAATTTATTATTGATTAACTAAATTCGATATCAGATATTAAACTCCATAAAATATTATTATTTTTAATCTATAAAAGAGGTCAATATGATTTATACAAAAACTGGCGAATATGCTATAAGAGCAATATTACATTTGGCTAGACAACAAAAAGGTGTCCTGGTTATGTCAGGGCAAGTAGCTGAGCGAGAGGATATTCCAGCTCATTACTTAGCAAAAATTTTACAACGTATGGCAAAGTTCGGTTACGTAGATTCCTTTAAGGGAAGAGGTGGTGGATTTAAAATTACTAAACTTGCAATGAACAGCTCTATACTAGATATTGTTGAACGTATTGAAGGACCGGTTATTACTCTAAAATGTGTTACCGGATTAAAGGAATGTTCCGATGAACATCCTTGTCCTTTGCACGATGAATGGAGTGAGTTACGAGATAAAATTCAACATTTGATTACTAGTAAATCAGTTGGGCAGCTTGCAAAAGAATATAATGAAGTATTACAACCTCAAGCTGACAAATTGTAATTTTAAGTATTATTTTTTTGTTGCTAAACCAATTCCATCTCCAACAGGTAAAATTGTTGGAGCTAATGTTGGTTCATTAAAAAAATATTGATTGAATTCTCTAATCTGTTTGGTGCTGCTTCTAAATTTTTTAGGAACTACTTTAGAAGCAGTAAATCCTTGCCACAGTAAATTATCTATAAAAATAATTCCATCTTTCTTTAACAACTTTATTGATAGCTTAAATATTTCTATATAGTCTTTCTTATCAGCATCTAAAAAAATAAATTCATAATCATTATTTAGAGTTGGTAAAATAGATAAAGCATTTCCTTCCAATTGTTTTATTCGTTTCCCCATACCAGATTTTACAAAATTGCTTTTAGCAATTTTAATACTATCTTTACTTAATTCAATTGTCTCTATGGTAGTATTATCACTAAGATTTCGTGCAATCCTAATAGTTGAATAACCAATAGCAGTTCCAATTTCTAAAACTTTTTTAGGTGATTTTATTGTTATAAGTTGCTCTAATAATTCTGCAGCATTCCAATTTAAGATGGGAACTTTATTTTTTTTTGCGTAGTCTTCTAATTCTAAAAGAAAGCTAGTTTCTTCTTTTCTATTTTCCTCTAAATACTTGGCTTGCTCAGGGTGTAAAATTTCAGACATTCGGTAACCAATTATATCTTAAACATAATTGGATTTTCGGAATTATTATTAGAATATGATTGTCATTGCAAACGTTCATTTCGAAGTAAGAAGTAATATGTTTATCTCAATCTCTCTTAAATAGACAAACAAACTTCACAATGACAGTAAGTTATAGTTTCCGAAAACCATTTTTAAGATTGTATTATTTAAAAAATATTTTACTCTATCTAAGTAAAATCATTTTTTTAGTTTCTGAATAGTGATTAGTACTGAGTCTATAAAAATAAATACCACTTGTCAATTTTGAAGCATCAAAACTAATTACATGATTGCCAGATTTTTCTTTTTTATTTACAAGTGTTGCTATTTCTCTACCTAATAAATCATAAACCTTTAATTGTACTAGTTGAGACTTTGCATGCAATGTCTCTAACAAAGGGATTGAATATTTTATTATTGTTGTAGGATTAAATGGATTTGGATAATTCTGCGAAAGAGAAAAATCCTTGACAATATTTATATTTTCCTCAATATCTGTAAGAATTAAATCTACATATAAATTACCATAAATTAATTTATAGTTTTTATTTGCCGGAACTTTATGAATAGCATTAGAATTATCCTTATAACTAAAAGAGAATTCATATATATTCCCATTTGTTAAACTAGGTAACACTACTGTATATTTATTATTGTTCACCTTGTTCATAACAAACTCTGTTGAAGGTTCAATCTTTATTTTAACAGTTCCATCTTTAATGTCTGTATTTGCATTAAACATTTTTGTTAAAATAAATTTACTTCCATCCCATTTAAGATTAGGATATGTTACTGCTTTTATTGCTGAGACCAAACCATAACCTCTGCTAGTATCGGGAGTTTCAACATTATCTGAAGCTTCCAATAAAATACTACGTACTTGTTTATTTGTAAGATGTGGATGTGCGGAAAGAAGAAGTCCGGCAACTCCGGCAACAATAGGGGCTGCAAAAGAAGTTCCACTGCCATACGAGGAATAAGTTTCTGTTCCACTTGTTGTTACCCTATATGTACTTGAACCCATTGCTAAAACTTCGGGTTTAATTCTTCCATCAAAAGTTGGACCTCTAGAACTATAACTTGCTAAAATATTACTGCTATTAACAGAACCAACTGCTATAATATTCTCTCCATCTGCCGGAGCAACAATATATTTCCATGGATCGTTTCCTTCGTTTCCTGCAGAAGTGATTGTAACAATTCCCCTACTAAATGCTAGTTCAGCAGCTCTTGTTACAATCGTTGTTTGTCCATCCATATCAGAATGTTCATACGAAGTTTGTCCTGTGTCAAAAGTACTATACCCCAGTGATGAAGTAGTAATATCAACGCCTATAGAATCCATCCATTCTAAAGCTGCAGCATAATTATCTTCTTCAAGATGAGTCTCTGTTGGAACATATTCAGTTTTTGCAAGAACGAATTCCGAGTTAAAACTTGGCCCAATTAAATTAGCTTCATGAAAACCAGCTAGGATTGAAAATACACTTGTACCATGCCCAAAAGAACCATTTGCAGTTGTTGTATCATTAGAAACAAAATCATGTTCTGCAATAACTTTTGCTTTTTTTAAACATAACCTTGGTTTCCATTCAAATCCAGAATCCAACAAACCAATTATAACTCCTTCTCCTGTTATTCCTAAATCGTGAACAGCAGGAATACTAGATAGTAAATTTTGGGTAAGTGATGGTCCATAATTGTAAGTTGTATTTTTACTGGAATGTTTTTTCAGTTCTCTTTGAATTTCTTCCGTTGGAATTGTATTCCCTTTACTAAATTCTTTTTCTGAGCGAAGTATTTTTACTTTTTCAATTTTTTGTATGTAAGGTTTATAGTTAAGTTCACTAACTTGTTCGCTATTTAGATAAACACTAACAGCATTAAACCATTTTAATTTATTAACAATTTTTATGTCTGATCTTTTTAATTCTTCTAAGTATGTTTCTTCTAAAGGAATATCTTCAAAAGTAAAATATTTTTCACCTAGATTTTTTTTCCTTCGTTCAATGCTTCTTTTTGATAATGTTTGTTCTGCAATTCTTTGAAGTGTACTTTTTTTTGATAAAGATTTTTTTGTAATACTACCTTTATCTTTAAAATAGATCATATATTTTTCTTGTGCAATTATATTTGCAACAAATAATACCAGAAGTAAAAATATTAAGTTGTATTTTTTCATATATTACCTAAAAATATGTTAGTGAACTATTTTTGCAACTCTATTAAACCTGGTGGAACCAAGCAACTTAAAGAAATTTGAAAACGGAATACTTGGATTCCATGACCAATAAATCATTAAAGCTTCACCAATAATTTTCTCACGTGGAACAAATCCCCAATATCTACTATCAGCACTATCATCTCGGTTATCTCCCATTGCAAAATAATAATCTTGAGGTATAGTATATTCATTTGTTAACTTTCCATCAATGTAAATGTCTTGCCCCTTTACTTCTACAACACGTTTGCCATAATTTCTATTTATAAGTGTTCTATATATTTCAATATTTTCTAAAGTTAACTTTACAACATCACCTTTTTTAGGAATTCTTAGAGGTCCATATTGGTCTTTGTTCCAACCACTACCTTTAGGAAAAATATCGGGACGAGTGTAGTCTTTTGATTTTATATTTCTATCCAAATATTGAATATGATAAGGTCTGTGTGCTTCTTTTCCATTGAGATAAACAACTTTATTCTTTATTTCAATCTCATCTCCGGGTTCAGCAACACAGCGTTTTACATAATTCAAAATATCTTTGGGAACAAGTACGTCTCTATCTCCCGGATATTCAAAAACTATTATATCACCTTTCTTTGGTTCTCTAATTGCAGGTAGTTGAAAATATGGCAATGTAATATTTGTAAACATAATATTACGAGGCGAAGATGAACCATAAATAAATTTATTTACAAATAAAAAATCACCTACAAGGATTGTTTTTTCCATTGAACCAGTTGGTACACGTGAGGTTTCAATAAGAAATGTTTTTATTAGTAAGGCAGCTAAAGCAGCAAAAAAAAGATTCTTCCAAAATTCAAATATTTTTTTTCCGTTTGATTTAGTTTCCTTTCTTTCTTTATTTTCTAATATAGATTTTGATCCAGCTTTTGATCTCATTTAAATATTCCGTTTTAATTTTGTTATAACTAATGTATTTATAAAATTAGTATCCAAATATGTTTCAAAATTTATTTTAACTTAAGTAGTTTTCAAAATCAATAAGTTTGTTATTGCTAACCTACCAGTTTTTAAAGTGTGTGTTAATCTATTATTACTTAATGTTACTCATAAAAGATTGCCACCCTCCAAAACAACGGCGAGCGGGCTGTAGCAAAAAGCACTCCTTACAATAACACAAGACCTTATTTTTCATACAATTAGATTCCGGCACCAAAGACAACCGGAATGACAAACATTGATTACTATATTTTCTGTAAAACAATTAAAATTTTGTTATTCCCAACTTGATTGGGAATCCAGTTAAATATCATGCATAGATTCCCGATAAAAATATTCGAGAATATAATTCTATTCATCAAGTTGTAGCACAGCTAAAAAGGCTTCTTGGGGAATTTCAACATTGCCAACTTGTTTCATTCTTTTTTTACCTTCTTTTTGTTTCTCAAGTAATTTTCTTTTACGAGTAATATCTCCACCGTAACATTTTGCCAAAACATTTTTTCTAAGTGCTTTAATAGTTGTTCTAGAAATTACTTTGTTTCCAATTCCGGCTTGTACTGCTATTTCAAACATTTGACGCGGGATAAGCTCTTTAAGTTTCGTACAAACTTTTCTTCCCCAATCATACGCTTTACTTTTATGCACAATTATTGATAGAGCATCAACTTGTTCTCCGTTTAACATTATATCCAATTTAACAAGTTCGGAAGTTTTATAACCAATAAACTCATAATCGAAAGAGGCATAACCTCTTGTTAGCGATTTAAGTTTATCATAAAAATCAAAAATAATTTCGGATAATGGAAATTCATATTCAACGTCAGCACGAGTTGGATCAATATAGGTTGTATTTTTATACACTCCTCTTTTATCCATTGCAAGTTTCATTATGTTTCCCATATATTCACTTGGGACAACTATTTGAGCTTTGATAAACGGTTCTTCAATTCTATCCAAATCTCCGGCCGGTGGTAAATCAGCAGGATTATCCACAACTACTTTTTGATCATTTTTAAGATATGCATGATATTCAACATTAGGCAGTGTTGTTACAATGTTTTGGTCATATTCTCTTTCTAATCTTTCTTGAATAATTTCCATATGGAGCATACCAAGAAATCCGCATCTAAAACCAAAACCAAGAGCAGCAGATGTTTCGGGAATAAACTCTAAAGAAGCATCATTTAATTGTAGCTTTTCTATTGAATCTCTAAGGTCTTCATAATCATCGGAATCGGAAGGATACAAACCACTATATACCATTGGTTTTACTTCTTTATAACCTTCAAGAGCTTCACTCGCTCCGTTTTTAATATGAGTAATTGTATCGCCAACTTTTGTTTCATTAACGTCTTTAATTCCTGAGACTAAATACCCAACATCTCCGGTTAGTAATTCTTTTCGTTTCTCTTTAGTTAAACCCAACACTCCAATTTCTTCTGCTTGGTAGTTATTACCATTAGCAAAAAATTTGATTTGATCTCTTTCTTTTATTGATCCGTTAACTACACGAATGTATGCAATTGCACCTCTATAAGGGTCAAATACTGAATCAAAAATTAAGGCTTGTAGAGGTTTTTCAGGGTCTCCACTTGGAGAAGGAATTCTTTCAACAATTGTTCCAAGTAGTTCTTCAAAACCAATATGTTGTTTTGCACTTGTTTGTAGAATTTCATCTTCATCACAACCAATTAAATCTACAATTTGTTTTTTTATTACATCAACTCTAGCACTTGGTAAATCAATTTTATTTATAACCGGAATAATTTCAAGTCCGGCTTCTATTGCAAGATAAACATTACTTATTGTTTGTGCTTCAACACCTTGTGCCGCATCAACAACAAGTAAAGCACCTTCGCAAGCAGCAAGTGAACGAGAAACTTCGTAGGAAAAATCTACGTGTCCGGGTGTATCTATTAAATTGAAATCATAAACAACATTATCAGTATGTTTATAACTCATTTTTATTGCGTGCGATTTTATAGTTATTCCACGTTCACGTTCCAAGTCCATATCATCTAACAACTGAGCTTTTGCTTCTCTTTCTGTTATTGTTCCTGTAACTTCCAAGAGCATATCTGCTATTGTAGATTTACCGTGATCTATATGTGCAACTATGCAAAAATTTCTAATATTTTTCATATTTATTCAAATAATTTAGCTTCATAATATAGTAATACGATCTGCTAATTTCAATTTAGTTATTAGTAACGATATAGCAAGTTTATATAGAATAATTTTATAACATCATGTTTCTTGGGGTAACATTGCGTGCAAAGTTCCTACGGAGAAATGAGAGAAGTAAAATTTAGTGTGGTAAATAATGTTACAAACAATAATAAAATTGCTATAAATGTTTTTATTATTGAGTTTGATTGAATAAAATAGGATTTGAACAAAACAAACAAACTCCACACAAACATAATAGTTTCGATTATGTAAAGGATATATGCTGTGCTTTCATTTATAAGTATTGGGCTAGGATTATAAATAAACCAATGTATTCCAAATATGCCAAATTCAATTGGAGTTAGAATTATAAATGTAAGAATTGTAGGAATAAATGAATATGCTGTCAATGCTAAATTGTCTTTGTATCTTGTTCGCTTTTGCGGAGTATTAAAAACAACTGTAATTATTTTTATGATTACAAGTATGATGACAAAACAAACAACTATTCCCCAAAGTATATTTCCTTTATTGAAAGTAATATTGATATTTTTAATAAAAGCAAAATTTAGGATAATAAATAAACTGTAAATTTTTATTGAAAATAGTACCAATAAAAATGGAATGAAATTTTTATGTTCTGCAAATATTATTTTTTTTATTGTAGCCGTTGGTTTTTCAAATAAAGCCCAAATTGTTTGCCAAAGGTCTAGGTTGACTACTGCACCTCTTAGAAAATGTCCACACTCATTACATGTAACTTTATATAATGGATTTTCAGTTGTGCAATTTTCACAAACTATTTTATGTTTTGTTTTCATATTTAGTTTTAATCAGATTCCTAATGTTTTGAAGTTATAAAACCATTTAGAAAAATAGATCTTCTGTTAAATAACTATATGAGAAATTACTGAAAGCAATAAAAACAATAATAATTTTTCTCCCATAGATGTCATTTCCGAACGTTCCCCGATAAAAACATTAGAGGACAGGTTTAATCGGAAATCCATTTTTATGTTGCCTGGATTCCCAATTCCACATTAAAGCTTTGTCGGGCAGGCAAGTTGGGAATAACAAAAATAAAATTATTTCGCAGAAGCTCTAATATTTAGTAGATTGATACACCAAGCAAAGTACGTTGGGTTCGTAATGACAGTAATTTTTCAGTTATGTAAGTGTATCTAAATACAAATTACTCAAATAAATAATTGAGGTTATGACTTCTATAATTTTATTCTAACTCTTAGTTCTGGTCTGTGAGAAAAGTTATTTACGCTTATGTCAAAATCAAATAAATGTGCATCAACGTAAGCATCTATAAGATTTAGAAAGTATGTTAACCCAATGTAAAATGCAAATTGGTCTCTATCATCTCTATAAAAATCTCTTATTTTTTTTAATCTGTTATCTCCCACTTCAGACGTTTCATTTATGCTAATGTTATATTGATTTTGATAATCTTTATAAAGAGAATTTCTGTCGTTCCACATATAAACAAACCAACCAGTAACTCCCCAAACAATAGGAACTTTCCAATATGATTCGTTATAGAATTGTCCCCAACCGGGTAAGATAGCACTACGTAACAAAGCTCCGGTAGGAGATTTTTGCATTTCGAATTTTATGCTTAGTAAAGAATCACTTGAAACAGTAGAATCGGTAGGTTCAAGAGTTTGTGCAGAGGTAGTAGTAATATAGAATAGGACAAATATTAGTAGAATTTTTTTATGATAATTGTATTTAGTCATTTAAAAGCAATAATTTCTTTAATAGAAATATTTAGTAATTAGAACACGGATTTTGTAAAATAATTAAATTTTGTCATCACGGAATGACAATCCTTGCCAACCTTCCATAAGAAACAAGTAAATTATTTTAACTATTTTGAACCTTTTAATAATTGCTTGTTAGAATTTTATATCCTATCAAATAATTCAAAAAGTCTTTCAAGTTCATCATCGGAATAAAACTCTATTGTAATTTCTCCTGATCTATCTTTCTTTTGTTTGCAAATAACTTTTGTTCCAAAAATATTTCTTAGTCTTTCTTCAACACTATTTTGGGAAATTAATTCTTGTTTAGATTTTTTTACTTTTGTTTCAGGTGCTTGAGTTTTTCCACTAATTAAATCTTTTACAAGTTGTTCAACTTTTCTTACAGATAAATTATTTTTTATTATTTGTTTAAGTGTTTGAATTTGTACATCAGGATTATTCAAGTTGATTAATGCTCTTGCGTGTCCGGCAGAAATTTCATTTTTCACTAAACTTGTTTGAACTTCTTTAGTAAGTTTAAGTAACCTTATTGAATTTGTAATTGTAGTTCTGTCTTTACCAACTTTTTCAGCAACTTGTTCTTGCGAAAGATTACACTCATCAATTAACTGCACATAGGCTTTTGCAACTTCAATTGCATTAAGCTTTTCACGCTGAATATTCTCAATTAAAGCTAGGGCAACCATTGCTTCTTTTGTATCAACTTTAATAATATAAGCCGGAATGGTTTTTTGCCCAATCTCTTTACAGGCTCTAAGTCTTCTTTCACCGGAAATTAATTCAAACTCGTTACTTCCCTTTCTTCTAACTGTTATTGGTTGTATTAAACCGTTTTGAACAATAGATTGTTTAAGTTCTTCCAGTGCTTTGGGATCAAATTCAGTTCTGGGCTGATATGGATTTGGAACAACACTATTTGTGTTAACCATTGCAATAACATCGTAAGATGCCCCATCATCATTACTAATATTAGAATGATTAATATTAATAGGTTTACTAACTTCCTCTTGAGTTTTAGGATTTATTAAAGCATCTAACCCTCTACCAAGTCCGCTTAATCTTTTTTTACTCATCAATATTGCTCATAGTTATTTGTTCAGTTCTATTAATAACCTCAGCAGCAAGTGAAATATAATTTTTTGCTCCGGTTGAAATTGCATCATATAAAATCACCGGTTTTGCATGGCTAGGTGCTTCAGATATTCTTACGTTTCTATGAATAATTGTATCAAAAACCTTTTCACCAAAATATTTTTGAACTTCTGCCACAACTTGATTTGATAAATTAAGACGTGCATCGTACATTGTTAAAAGTACACCGCTAATATCTAAACTAGGGTTTAGCTGTTTTTTAACAACATTAATTGTATTGAGAAGCTGTCCTAATCCTTCAAGAGCAAAATACTCGCATTGAACGGGAATAATAACAGAATCTGCAGCAGTAAGTGCATTTAGCGTAAGTAAACTAAGTGATGGCGGACAATCAATAAAAACATAATCATAATCATCTTTAATTGTATCTATTGCTTTTTTAAGAAGTTGTTCCCTTGCTTCGAAAGAAACTATTTCAACCTCAGCCCCAACAAGATCGATACTGGAAGGAAGAATGTCTAAATTTGGCATATAGGTATTTACAATACAATCTTTTAGCTGTTCGGCTCCAATTAGAACTTCATATACCGAGTTATCAATATCATAAAGACCAAGACCGTGTGTTGAGTTAGCTTGAGGATCGATATCAATAAGTAAAGTTTTATATTCCGCTGCTGCAACAGAAGCTGAAAGGTTAATAGCTGTAGAGGTTTTACCAACTCCACCCTTTTGGTTTGCTATTGAAATAATATTGCTCATAAATACCTATTGTTATTTTATTTATTGCTAATTCATTTTTATAATAAATTTTGCAAATTGTAAAATGGGGAACTAAATAAAACTACTTTAATCATTTTGAAAAGATATTTACAAATCTAATTCTAATTATTATCAATTACAATTTTAACTCATCACCAAATTGCATTACTATACAATTTTTATTTAAATCATCAATTTTTTCTCTAAAAATATTTGGGTCTTGTTTAATAACTTCCCAAGTATTATAGTGCATTGGAATACAATACTTAGGATTTACAAACTCAACTGCTTTAGCAGCATCATCAATGCCCATTGTAAAATTATCTCCAATTGGCAAAATCATATAATCAATAGGGTTCATTTCTCCTATTAGTTTCATATCATAAAAAAGTGCAGTATCTCCTGTATGATAAATTGTTTTACCATCAATAGTAATAAGCACTCCGGCTGGTTCTCCGGCATACTCTCCATCCGGTGTTTTGGAACCGTGATGAGCAATTGTAAATTTAACCTTTCCAAAATTAAAGTTATATGCTCCGCCAATATGCATATTATGTGCTTTAAATCCTTTATCTAAAAAGTAATTTGCTAATTCGTTTACGCAAATAAATGTTGCATTTGTTCGCTTTGCAATTTTGAATGAATCGCCAAAATGATCGGCATGGGCATGTGTTAAAATAATATAGTCTGCATTAACATCTTCGGATTTTACAGGGGATGTTGGGTTATCATCAAGAAAAGGATCGATTAAAATTATTGTACCATCATTTGTTGTAATTTGAAATGCTGAATGTGAAAAATAACGTAGTTTCATTTAATCACCTTTTGTTTTTTATTATAGATTTTAAATATATGGTTGAGTTCTAAATTACCTCAACATATTTCTTTATGTATGAACACAGTTTGACCTTAAAAGTAAAAAAAAATGGACTAACCAATCTGTGCTACAAGTTGTAAATTAGAAAGGCTAACAGATATTAATCCAACGGACTGCGAACACCAAGACCACCTTTATTAAGTACGTGAGTATAAATCATAGTAGTTTTAACTGATTTATGACCTAATAAATCTTGCACAGTTCTTATATCATATCCATCTTGCAATAAATGAGTTGCAAACGAATGACGAAAGGTATGTGGTGTAATTATTTTGTTTATTCCACTTTTTAAGGCAGCTGCATGTACAATGCGTTGTACTGTTGAAGCATAGATATGATGCCTAAATAATTTTCCGGTTTTTTCATTTTTCACAAATCTTGACGATGGGAAAACATACTGCCAAAGAAATTCTTTTTCAGCATTTTTATATTTTAGATTTAGTGCATCCGGAAGGTATGTTGAACCATAGCCACGTTGTAAATCCTTAAGATGCAAGTTCTTTACTGCCAGAATATGCTCTTCAATTTTTACACTTAGTTTTAGGGGAAGCATTGTGAAACGATCTTTAACGCCCTTACCATCCCTAATGGATAATTGATGATTACCAAAATCAATATCTTTAATACGCAAGCGTAAAGCTTCCGAAACTCTTAAGCCTGCACCATATAATAAAGACACAATTAGAAAAGTTGGTCCATCCAATTTTGCCAGAATTGTTTTAGCTTCCGGTTTAGTAAGAACAACAGGCAAATTCTTTTTACGTTTTGCTCTTTTAACATCTCTAATAAACCCAATATCTTTTTTAATAATTTCTTTATATAAGAACAAAATTGCATTTAGTGCTTGGTTTTGTGTTGAGGCTGAAACATGCTTTGTAACCGCAAGATAATTAAGATATTCTTTAATTTCTATATCTCCCATATCTTTAGGATGGGTTTTGTTATGAAAAAGAATAAATCTTTTAGCCCAATTGATATATAGTTTTTCCGTACTACGGCTGTAGTGTTTATACCTAATTATTGTTCTAATTTCTTCAAGTAGTTTAGATTTAGCCATTTACTATACTGCAAAGAGTTGATAATTATTATGGCACAATATACTGCAAATAGATATAAGATAAAAATATATTTTTCTTTTATATCCTAAATCAATACTGTTTATCCTATTATTAAACTGTGATATAGTACAATATTAAATGAGTTGCATTTATCCAATTAAATAATTATTTTTGATATCACTTGCATTAAAAGCTCATAAAGTGTATGAATGCTTTGCAAGTTATATAATAGTTATAAACTTTTAAAATTAGGGCAATAATAATTCGTTTTTTTAGTTTTATAAATTTATAAAGTTTGTTTTATTCTTAAGTGTTGCAGTTTATGTTAAAATATTCTTTTAGAGTAAACGTTCCCTAAAAGTTTGTGGTAAGTTTGTCAGCGTATCTTTTTTACAGTTGTAAAAGTTAAGTGCTTAATTTCCGGCAAATAAAGTTTGTTCATTTTTAGTTTTGTTAAAAATTAATGGTTAGTTGTAAAATTTACATTTTAAGTTTTTTGTTCTATTTAATATTGATTAAAATTTAATCACACAATTTGGGTTTTTAAAACACAGTCATTTTAGTTAATGTATTTTTGTAAAAAAATAATTTTCAAACTAGTGTTTATAACCAGCAAATCAACTTGACCGCTTCGCTTTACTTGGCGGGTTGTGTATGTTTTAATTTTGGTGTTTTACTGTAGTCCCCTTTTATGTGTAGTGCAATAATCAAATTGGGTCGCAGTGTTTGCAGAGCAAAATAAACACTGCTAATTATTTAATAAATTCGTTGTTATACTTATCTTTGCTCTTTGGGGCGGACAAGTTATTTGCAACGCCGTTATATGCAGAAAATTATTCAAAAGTTGTTGTGATATATGAAAATAGAAATGACATTTAATGAAAAAATTGCAAATTATATTTTAGGCAATTTCTCAATCTCACAAATACCTGAAATTTTTGTAACCGCTTTGAATGAAGGAATAGAATCTGAATCACTTCTAATTTTAACGGGAATGACTGAGAAAGACAATACTTTTGAAATCGAGCAATACTTTAATAAAGCTCTCTCTGAAATTAAAATTGTTCTTCCAAGTAAAATTGAATCTGCAAAAATAATTTTATGCTATTATTTAAATGAGATATTATTAAATCCTGAAAAGGCTTTTGAGATAATGAGTTTAATTGATATTAAAGTGTATGATAAAATTGATAAAGAAAAAGGACAGAAAACGCTTGGGAAAGAACTTGGATTAGAACATATGTATACTTGGTACAGAGAACTTCAGGACTTTGCTGATAATTCGATGTTATTTTATTATAACGATTTGCCAAGAAATGAGCAAAAACTTAAATTTGAGTCTCACTTGGTAATTGAGTCCAAAAATTTATTCGATAAACTTAAAGAAAAGTAAATCCTTATGTGTCAAATGCATATAACCAGCAAATCAACTTGACCGCTTCGCTTAGTTTGGCGGTTGGTGTAAGTTTTAGTTTAGGTGTTTTGTTGAAGTTCCCTTTTATGTGTGGTGCATTAATTAAAAGTGGGTCGCAGTGTTTGCGAAGCAAATTAAACACTGCTAATTATTTAATAAATTCGTTGTTATACTT